>PVKA01007556.1:39748-77271 GCA_004027165.1 Ctenomys sociabilis | reverse complement strand
TTTTTTTTTTTTTTTTTTTTTTTTTTTTTTTTTTTTTTTTTTTTTTTTGATGGAACTGGGGATTGAACTCAGGCCCTTGTGCTTGCCAGGGAAGCACTTATTCCACTGAGCCATGTCCCTGGCCCCCATAGCTGCCTTTCTAATTGTCACACTTAACAAGCCAAAAGTAAGAAGACTGCTAGTCCAGGAAGGCTGTAGAAAGAACCTCTTCTCTATAGCACTCAGTCTTTTGAGAGAAATGATGCTACATCTTTCATCAAGCCATTTTCCTCCAGTCTGGGGCCGCAGCTCAGTAAATTCACAAGTTTTCTTCAGTATGACTTTGGAACCCAGCCAGTAAAATAGGGAAGGAAGTAATGCAAACAATTTGCAGGTTTGGCGTAAAGTTCCCTATAGATTCACCATGTTAGCTTCTTTCCCACTTTCTGAATGAATATCAAGGACAGCCTCCTAAAAATGGAAGAGTCAAATGGTCCTAATTACTTTTTTTCTTGCTGAGACAAACAACCCTACACACACAAGTCAAAAGAGAAAGAGTTCATTTTATTTTCACAATCTGTAGAAATTTCAGTCCATAGCTGGTTTCAAGGCAGAGCAGCACAGGGATATCAAGAGGTAAAACAGTCCATGGAATGGTAAGCAGAAGGCGGTGGGCAGAAGCAGCAAATCTGTCTTCCCTTTGTCCCATCCAGGCTACCTGCCTTATGAGGTGGTGGCCCCATACCCAAGCAACGGCTTCTGTCTTCAGTAAATCCATTCAGCTACCCCCAAAATGATGCTAATTCCAGTTGGTGGACTAACTCAGTATCAAACACCCCTAGTCCCAATATCACACACCACAGATCCTGCCAGCCCTGAAAAGCCTCCTCTATGAGTGCATGAGGCTTTGGAAGTCATCTGGTTACCAGCCACAACACAAAAGAAGGAACCTAATGTCCCTGAACCATAAAGCAGAATCCTGTAGGAGATGAAACTGGACAGGACACGCAGAAGAACTCTTATTACACTATGTCACCCAGATTTAGAGAGAACTGTTATAGTACTAGCCTGCAAGAACTATATTATATTCATAATATAACCCTAATAATAGCATCTACAGTATAGCACAAAAATAAGAGATGAATGGAAGATTGTCCACTAAGGAGGGCGGGGCTTGCCGGTAAACTCAGTTGTTTAAGCTCCTGCATGGGGAAACCCAGTCAGGTGCTGGTGACTGTGGTTCAATCCCCACCTCCACATGCCATACCAGATGCACCCTGAAGGCAGCGTGAGCCAGGAAAAAAAAAATCCTCAACTTTGGTCTGTCCTGATAACTCAGCAGACTAAAGTTCAATTCCCAACATTCAATGCAGGCCCCGCCCCTGGGGCTTGCTGTGGGCAACTGAGACTGGACGTGGTGGCGCGCATCTATAATCCCAGCCCTTGGGAGGCTAAACACAGGAAGATCACTACGAGTCCGATCTACATAGTGAGACCCTGTAGACCCTGTAGACCCTGCCCTAAATGCAGAAATAAAGAAAAAAAAAAAAAAAAAAAAAAAAAAAGATAATCTATGAACTAACAAGGAGAACATATTACAACTTTCTATTCTTTTTTTCCCCATCGTACCAGTGGTACCAAGGATCCATACTACAAATGGTACTTAACCATTTTTTAAATTAATTTGAACTAATTTTGACTACTTTATATATATAATATGTAGTAAAGTGGTATATGTATATAACAAGAAATCATACTTATATTGAAGGTATACACTAAAACAGTTTTTCCTAGTGGGAAATACAAGTCTAAAACATCAGGGAAACCGTTTTTCTACAGCCATGCATTTTTAAACATTTTTCAGCCACAGAACTCATTCTACAATTAAGAATTTCCATCTGAAGCCAAAATAGACATGGCAAGGCCTGTCTAGTTAGTAATAGTAGAAGAGTGCACAGCCCCATCTTCTTACTACACCCATGGGAAAACATAGGAAAAGGAAAAGCTATATACTGAGGCTTTGCTTTAATTGAAAAATAATATTGCTTAATTTTTTAAAGAGTCATACACTATGGAACCTATGGGCAGAGCAATGTTGACAACATTCTAAAGAGCTTTATAGTTGATGCATCTCTAGTCACTTTACACTTGGCTTTCATCTTCCAAATTTTTCTTTTCATATAATTCTATTACTTCTTGGGTGTGTCTTTCACAATAAAGTGCTTCAAATCATGTGTGCAAAGGCATGACATTTATATAAATTTTATATTATCCTAAAAAAGGCATGGAAATATGCCCACTATCTGTAGATTATTTAAATGAAAATGGATTCTGAATTTTTAATATAAGCTTTAACAGTCTGACCTGTGTTCAGGGACCCAAGAAGGAATAAATGCATAATAGAAAAGATCCCCAGTACCTTCTTTAAATGTTCTCTATCATTTACATAGCATCATGGCCACTTCAAGAGCCTCTTACTGCAGACTTGATATTCCAAGGCATTGGCTTTAAGTCTTAAGCTTCTGGAACTAGAAAACATCTTAAAAGGATGGCCAACTTTGCGTACAGCATCAAACAGGAACACAGGCATCTCTAAATAAGACTGAGATCCCAAGGAAATCCCCCGGCCACATCTAAATCCTAGATTGGCCCTGCCTTTGTAGAAATCATGGGGAAAAAAGCAGCTACAACACTGACATTCTGGAAAATTTTCTAATTTTCTCTCCTCCCCAGTCCTAAACTCTGCTTTATATACATGATCCAGAGTGACAAGCAAAAAGGCTATTATTCAGTCTCCTTTTACTAATTTTAATTATTTAATAAAAAAAAATTTTCTACTCCCTTGGTACTATAAATGAGGCATAGACTGTATTTGCACATTTTACAATATAAGGAGAAAATGTCAGTGTTATTACTGCCACAAAGATATGCCAGGCTTATGTAAATTCTGGACTGTAGATATCATGTTGATTGTGTTTGGTTTGCATTCATAAACCAACACAGGACACGGTGTAGGATTAAGAGCAGGATAGTTACTAAGCACTCAAGTTTGGGAGCCACTGGGGAAGTTAAAATAGTTGGCTTGATAAAAACAGTGTGATGCTGGCAAAAAATAAATTAAAATAAAAAACAAAACAGTCCAAAGATCAGTGGAACAGATTGGAAGTGGTAGAAACAACAGAAGACATATTCAACCACCTTATCTTTGACAGATGTGCCAAATACTTTCACTGAAAGAAAGAGAGCCTCTTTAATCCTTTGACTTTCAGTCTATGAATTTCATTTTTGAAATGTGCTTTTTTATATGAAGTATATTGTTGAATCTTGTTTCTTTGTCCATTTTGCCTGGATCTGTCTTTTAATTTTTTATTTATTTTTGTTGTTGCTGAACCAGGAATTGAACTCAGGCCCTTGAGCTTGCCAGGCAAGTGCTTATTCTGTTGAATCATCTCCCCAGTCCCTGTCTTTTGACTAATGAATTGAGATCATTAATATTGATGATTATAATTGTTGTGTATCCACTTATTTTTGCCATGTAATTTTCCTGTTCTTAGTTCCTCCTTTCTTCTTTCGTCTTTTTGTTTTCCTAACCTGGTGGTTTCTTCTGTTGAGGTTCATAGAGTTGTAGTCTGTTATCTCTTTCTACCATGCCCCTCAAAACATTTTGGAGTGTTGTTTTGGTGGTCATGAGTTTCCTCAGATGTTCTTTTCATGAAAGTATCTCATTTCTCCATAAATTTTGAAAGATAGATTTACAGGGTCATCAGTTGGGATTGAAGGTATTTTTCCTTGTAGACCTTGAAATATGTCACCTTGATTTGAGGATTTGTTCTGAGAAGTCAGCTGTGATTCTGATGGATTTTTCTTTTAGGTGATTTATTTCTTTTCCTTAAAAGATTCTAAGATTCTGTTCTTATGTTGAATTTCTGCAATCTTAATCATGATAGGCCTGGCTGTAATTTTTTTTACCCTAGATAATTGGAGTTCTATGTGCCTCCCTTATCTGTATGCCATATTTTTTTCTCTACCAGGAAAGTTTTCTGCCATGACATCTGTGAAAACTTTTTATATCATTTCCACTATCTCCTGCTTTTTCATGGACCCTAGTCAACTTTATAAGCTGTTATTTGCCACATTTAGCAGCTTCTGGATTGATTTTTCATGTCCTTCAACATTTTGACATTTTTAAGAAATCTTTCTCTTCGTGATCACTAATGGCAAGTCTGTCTGCCATCTGAGATCCTGTCCTCACACTGACTTAATCAACTGAATATTTCCAATGGAATTTTATTCTCCTGGATATCTGCTGGGGTCTACCTTATGAATTCCATTTCTATCCAATGCTGAACATTCACAGCTTCCATAGTTTCCTTCCAATTTTCTTAAGCTCCTCTATTTTTTGTTTTTTGTCTCTACTTGCTCTAGAGTTACTAAACATGGTTTTCGTTTTGGACACCATCTATACAGTTATCTGAGATATTACATCTGATTTGATTTTTTTCCTATAGCATCACTCAGTTGCTTTGTTTCTACTTCAGAGAGGCCAGGTGAATGACTTTCAGATTGTTCCAACTCATTGACCTCTGGATTTGCCTTTGGTAAACTGGTTGTCTAGGGTTGCATCTTATTTAAGTGTTTTCTCTTTTTTTTCATCTTTTAGTTTAATTCCTGGGATGATAGTTATAAATTGTCTGTGATGGGTTGCTTTATTACTAGTATTTAGAACTTTTAGAAAATGACTACTTCTCAGAGATATCTTCTAGGAGTTATTGTGTTTTTTAGGTATTGAGTCTTTTGCAACAGCTTATCTCTTCAATTTTGGGGGATGAGAAATTGCTACCTGTTTTCCCCAGCCCCTGTTTCCTTGGCACTGTGCCACAGTACTTTTTATGACCATTAGTCAATCTCAGGCTTGGAATACTAGGAAGAATAGTTGCTTAAAAAAATTATTTCACTTTTGGGTATAGTGGCACCATCAGCCATGATAATAGAATGAAATACAGCCTAGAAAATGACAAACTAAGATAAGTACTACATTTATGGTTATATAGCAACACCTTAAACAAACCAGAAAATTATATGCAGTATACAAGTCCTTAATGTGTCAATTTTTCCCTCAGAGTTTAAATTTTAAATTAACTTGGGGAGAAAAACAGATAAATGAAAGAAGAGAAAGATTAGAAATAAGGCTGGAGGGGGCTGGCCAACTAGCTCAATGGATTAAAGCACCTAAAAGCCAGCACGGAGGACAGGGTTCAGTCCGCGGGCCTGCCATGCCAACCCTGTGCCTGGGGTGCTCTGAGACAGTGATTGAGACTAGGTGTGGTGGTGCCCTCCTGTAATCACAGCTCTTGGGAGGCTGTAAATAGGCAGATCACTATGAGTCTGATATAGTAGTGAGACCCTAAACACCCTGCAGATCCTTCTCTAAAACACAAAAAAAGAAAACAGAAAGAAAAAGAAAAGAAATAAGGCTGAAGGATAAATGGGGATCACACTAACTGAGAAACTGATGCAGAAGACTGGAAGAAAAGAGAGAAGGAAAAGATAAAAGGAAGAACAGAACAAAGCCACAACCACAAAGATGTTAGAAAACCACATTCACACTGATATAAAAATAAGATCAAACAATGGAGGAGAAAAAAAAAGCATAAAGCAAAAACAAAACCATCACAACAACAAGCAAAAAAGAGGAGAGAAAAAGAAAAAAGTCTACTTCCAGGTATGTCTCTACTGTCACTCGTAGACCACATGGGAAGACAGAGTTCCAATCTGGGCTGGTGGATAATCTCAATGAGCCTGCACCTGCTGGCCAAGACCAGACTCATTCAGCCTTCATCAGGACATCTTCCCTGGTCCTGAGACCAGGTGAGAACCACTAGAAGGATCTGAAAGCTACTCTGATTTCTGATCTCAATAAGCCTCTCTCCAAGATGGCTCCTGTCCAATCTCCCTCTCATCTAGAGGATAAAGGGGATAATGCCTTCAGCACTCACCCAGTCAGTGCAGTCAGTCACATCCACTGCTTCATCCAACCAGTGTTTCTCCCTGGAGGCCTCTGGGGTTGTCAGCAGTCATTGTATGGCCAAAGGTTCGAAGCAGTCCTCTCAGGCAGTGAGTCCTGTCTCAGGCAGAAGGCACCACCAGCTGCCTCCCTTCTTCTTCATTGAAGTTTCTCTCTTCATTCTCTCTGTGTGCTTCAATTCACACTTCATATCCTTCCTGGATCTAAGGGACCCAGTTCCCTTTCTTTTATCTTCCTCATGTTATTATACACCAGTATCTGGATGGTGATTCTGAGGGACTGCTTCACTATTGCTTACCATTCTACCATCTTGGTGATTCCTGATTCTTTCTCAAGTTTGCTCTTAATATCATTTCATTCCTGACCTTAAAATTCAATTTTACTAGTGCTGATATAAAACTAACTAAATAAATGGAAACTCTGCCATATTGCTTTGGGTGAGTAGCTTCAATAGGCTATAAAGGACAGAACAAGAGTTGCTGGTTGTTGTGTATTGCTCATTGCTTGCTGTTTCCTGCCTTGCACCTTCTGTCTGCTAGGACCTGTTTCTCCTCTGTGATGCCACCCTGGCTTGTTGCAGCCAACTCTGAAGTGAAGCCTCAACAAACTGTGAGATGAAATAAACACTTCCGCCTTCACATCAGCTGTCAGGTATTTTGTCTCAGCAACAAGAGAACAAAGACATTGTCCTTGCTTAATGTCTAACTTCTTTGATGGGCTGTAAGTTTCCTGGAGGCAGAAATTGTATCTTTCACTCATCCTCATGCCTCAAAGTCCAGAACAGTACCTTTCACATACTGGACACTCTGTTATTATTTGGTGAATGGACGAACTGTCAAATGACTTGGTGATGTCATACTATTTATCATTGGAAGGTCAAGGACCACCACCCAAGTTTGAGAGCTCTTTTTATTATTATTGAAGAGCACTATTGCTTATGCTTTTCATTGATTTTACTTTCATCAAATATTTACAACTTTGTATGTCCCAAAATTCCTAGTACATAATGTCCTTCGCACATATGAAAGATTATAATTTTCATTTATTAAATGAATCAAATAATGAACAGATATATTAGTTAAGGTTCTTTAGAAGAACACAATCAATAGAAAATTGTGTACAAGGCTCATTGGCACAGTTCCTACCTCTCTGGTAAGCATGAGTTCAAAATATCCACTACCAAAATAAAAATGTAGATAGATAGATGATAGATAGATAGAAAGAAAGAAAGATAGATAGATAGATAGATAGATAGATAGATAGATAGATAGATAGATAGACAGACAGATAGATAGATAGATAGACAGATAGAGATGTATATGCATGGGAACTTATCAGGAAGGATCAGAGGTGAGAGAGTCCACAAGAGCCATCTGTGCATTAGACAGTGAGAGGATCCAGTAGTTTCTCAGGCCAGAAAAGATGGAAGCCACAGAACAAGGGTCAAATATTCTGTGCCATCCAGAGTCAAAGACCCAGAAGGTCACTAGAAGTAGCCAGTATAAGTCTGTACTGGTAGGCTGAGGAAACTGGAGAACAGTGTCCAAATGCTACTGCAAAGACTGGTGCTTTAGGGAAGAGAGAGCACTTCTTTTTTTGTTCCTATTTTAGCTCATCCAAGGTACTGGTTGGTAATACCCGCACCAAGGCAGATTCCCCACCTCTCAGTTTGCTGACTACGTGTCAGTCACCCACAGACTGTACCAGAACTGTGCTCCACTACACTGCCAGAAATTTCCTAATTTACCCAAGCTGATTAATGGCTCCAAGTCATGATTAATGGTCACATACACTAAGCATAAAATAAGGCCAAAAGAATTCAATAGAACAACCACAGATCATGGAACTTAGACTTAGAAGAGATCTAAGTGGTCCTGAGTAGTAAGAACAATCTTTCTCTGACCCATGTTTATAACAGTGGTTGCCCAACTTCCTTTTAAAACATTGTCAGCAACAGCAAGTGGAGGAGATTATGGATAGAATGAGGAAGAAAAAGCTCTCAAAACTCTGGAGGTCTAAAAAGATGAAGTGGGGAGTACTAAGGAGATGCTATTGACAGGCATGAGGGCTTTAGCTGAGGTGTCCAGAGGTTTTAGGTACTATGACAAGGCAAAATAGTGAAAGGAGCAAGTAGAAGGTAGCTATCACCTTTTTGAAGTGTTTTGCAGAAGGGCAGCAGAACAACACTTTAATTCATAAGCAATTATTTAATCTTAACTATTTTTTGCACTCTGAAACATCCATTTCTCTCTTCTAGACTTACCTCTATTTACATTAATTCTTTGTTTTGGGAGACTGGTTTCTAATAATGACCCTCCCCAGGCATTATCCTAATTCAGAGAATGAATGATAGGGCCTCTGTTAAGGAGAAGCTTAAATTCCTTCCCTGTCACCTAACATCTTTAGAAAGGAAAACATCCGAGACAGTGGACAAAGCTTTCTTTATTCTCCTAGAAAATTTATCAGTATGAGTTTTGAAAGGTGATTCTTTTTTTGCAAATGCCTAAATATTAAGTGACATCAAAAGACAAATTTGAATTGTAGAAAGATAGACTCTAAACAAGCTATGTAACAACATGAAGAATTTGCTGCATTGATCAGACAAGAGACAGTGCAGGTATTTTTCACTGTCTCAGTTACTTTTGTCATTGCTGAGGCAATATAATTAAAGTTAAAGGAGGAAAATTTATTTTTGCTGATGGTTTTTATGGGTTTAAGTCCATAGTTTTCTGGCTCCAAGACAGGGTGGCAAGGGAGGGGGCATCAGAAAGGAAAACAGTCATGGCAAAGAAGCGGCGCAGGCGGCAGTTACAAGCAGCATCCCTCCGTATGTCCCTCACATTTCATCTGAGCTACTCATCCTTATGGCAAGTAGCACTCACACCCAGCGTGGGGCACAGTTAATCCCATCTTCATGAGTCCCAGCATCATCACATCCTTAATCCCAGCATCAAGCACTCAGGATCCAGCCTCATCTACGACCACTGCATGAGGCTTTGGGGTACATCTAAATATAAGCCATAACATTCAGAAAGACTTCCAGGAGTGCCTTACCTTCCTCATTAGGGTCAATAAAATAAATGCTAATTTTTACTAATTCTGGAAGAAAAAAACCCATTTTTGCTATAACTTTCATTTTGCATGCACAGCTAGTCTTCTGGTTCCCTGTAGCCAGATGGGGCCCCATAAACAAGATTTTGACCATGAATATTGAGCAGAAATTATACAACCCACTTTCAGGATTTGACTCTTAACGTACTCACACAGTCCTCCACATTTACCATTTGACCATTCACATGCTAATGTACAAACACAAACACGGAGTACAGCCACACTCAAAAGCAGATCCACCCTTCTCCAAGCAAACACAGGACAGCAGATCCTCACCCCTTCACAACTTCAAGATAGGCAGTGGTCAAAAAAATAAACTTTTGTTATATGAAACCACTAATATTTGAGGGGTGTCTGTTGATACAGATTTGTCTTTGTCACACTGTCCAGAAAAGAGGTTGAAAAGCACTAAAATACAACCACATATGTGCTGTCTAACAAAGAGACTAGGATGTGAAAAACCTTGAAAGCATCCTATGAAGCTGACTACTCCAGACTGGTTCTGCCATTCTAAAGCAGGAGTTGTCCATTACCTCTTTCTCCCATGTGCAGGGAGCCAAGAGACTGAAAGACTCAGCTTTGTTTGTCTTTACTGCCAAAGCATTTCATCTTTATCTAAGCTCAGCAGGATGAGAGAAAGGGGGAAATGGCAAAGCTAAGAAATAAGGACGTTGTTTCGAAACCAAGAACAACTTTACAGCCTTGGGCCTCTGCTCACACGCACACAAAGGGCGGTGGCCCCCTTACCTGATTCCCAGCTCCTCTCACTAGGCTGAGGGCGAAAAGGAGCTCAGAAGTTAGACCAAAGAAACTACTTAAAACCATTTAGAAACAAGAAGTCTTGCGTGAAATTAAACCTATGTTACTGAAAAATAACACAAAAGAATTATTCACACACTGGAAAATCCTCAGAAAATATAGTGCCCTTTTGCATGGAAAGACTACCCAGGCATCACGCCCATCCAGAGAGCAGGGACTCTGTTTCTAGCACTTCTAACTCAGAAAAATGTGGCTAGGAAATTACAAGCATCCGTTTTACAGAAATGTCTAACTAATTTCTTCCTTTTCTTCAGGGTGAAGAGAAGAAGAAAATAATAACAAAATTACCCTTTGCAGCCAACAGCAGAAATGAAAAGAAAAATTAACCAGTATAGTTATTTGACTTTCTATTGTTTCTAGCAAGCTTATGCTGTCCAATATTTGCATCTGTTCTTAAGCTATCACTGCCTCTTAATTTCTCAGGATATAAAAAAAAATGTTTAGGGCCTTTCTTCCTATTATGAAATCATTCATCTTATTCACTACTTCAGGCTCCATAGGATCAGCACCATTTATATCGTCAGAGATCATTGAGTGAGTGGTAGTTAATTAGAGTTGTGAGTCTTCCGTTACTAAATGCTTTCCCCACCCAGCCCCTCTGCTCTCCTGCCCCAGCTTCTGACAGGTACTGATGATGTAATTACTGTCTCAGTCCACTGTACAAAGTGCCAAGAATACCATTCTTTATTTGAGAGTGTGGTAAGGACAAAACTCTCTTTGAACTCAGTGTTGCTTATTAAATGAACATAAAACAGCTCGAAGAAAAATTAAAAGCAATTTTTTAGATGCAGTATCCCTGTAAGAATATTCCCTTGCTTCTCTGTGACAGATGCTGTCACAGGCTTACATGTAACTTCTCTTTCTTTTCTTCTCTTGAATATGGCTGCTGTCCTGATGATAAATCTACAGTCTGTGCTGAGCAAAAGAGAAATGGCCTGGGCTTTTCGGTATGCCAAGGCTGAGGGTCACATCTATCATCCTTTTGCTTCTGTTGTCCTTTTAATTATCTTCCTCTGGTCAGAAAGTTGACTTGAAATCATAAGCCTAAGGAGAAACAAGATTTTAATTTACAGAAGTGCAGCTAAATATTTTTGTTCTAAGCCTATATTTCATAAAGAGATGGGAGCCTCGGGGCTCTTTAAACCAAATGGCAGTCATAAACATTTTTCTTCATGGCATGGTTTTTTCCTTCAAATCAAACCTGAGCTCACCTATAGCCCATCAACCAAAAAGTTATTATAAGATTACAGTCTCCTTTTCCATTCTGCCACCCAGCACACAGCAACCTGAATTAATCACCCATTAGAGAAGAATTTTCTTAAATGGACCATATCTGAGAATTTCTGGAGTTGACTGAGGTCTGCAGTTAGGCTTGCTGACCATTTCAGATGTGCGCAGTCTCTGCTCCATTGGGAAAGTGTTTCCTGTCTTACTTTTCCTCCAGCTCTTCAGGTCCTGCCCTGAGAAACTGAAGTACCTGGCAATATGGCACCACATTCATGTTTGTCAGAGAATCGGACTCATTCACCAGCTCAAGGGCTGACTGGAGGTGCCACGTGGGCCTGTGATGCCCATAGCTGAGGTGTTCCAGCTCCCAAAGTCCCAGCACACGAATGTGTAACAAGACACACAGATCAGTTCCTAGGAGAGCGTGGCATGCTGCTGGGGAGATTTTACACCAATTAACAGAACTGATACCCTCAGGAACAGAGTCTGCAAAGAGCCATTACCATTCCTTAGACTTCTGTGCAGGCCCTCAAATCAGATATTAAATTTCTTTTCAAAGGGATGTATTATTTCTGTATGTCTGAAAGTCGGAGTTAAGTGCATTATTTTTATCTCTTGTTTCTCAAAGGAGAGAAAAGAAGGCTTTACAACTTCCAACAAGAAAGGTGAGTTTGTATTTCATGAAAACGGATTGAATGAATGCAAACATGGCGTTGCCAATATCTAAGAAGTTGGAAAACAATCCAGTTTTATGAGTCAGTTTGGATAAGGCAAGTGAGGCAGAAAAGTAAACAAAAGGCAGAAATGTGAAGATTCTGTGTACTCAAATTTTAGAGGTGGAAAAAGCTGAAGAGATCCTTAAACCCAAGTACCGTCAGATCAGCTGAAGACATACAAACTGAGCACGCAGCAGAACGAAGGCAGGAACTGAGGGCTCTCTTGGGTCAATGAATGTTGACTGTGTGCCTACACGGCCTACAGGGTGCCGCATACAGCTTTTAGGTTTCTGATAAATTCCTCCCAAAGAAAAGAAACAGCATCATAAGTGAGACCCACCACAGCATTTCTCCGAGTCAATTAATTATATGTTTTCCTTTGAAATAACTGGGAGGAAAGAAAAACCACAAGAGATAATGCTGAATTACTTTTAAAATTATAATGTTATTTAAATATACATGAATGCATAAATAAAGCTCTTATGTTTATTATTCTTTTAAGCAACTATCAAACCACAAAGAATTTCCAAGTTAATGCAAATAAAACTGCAAAACCAATAAAATTCAATTAATAACATTAGTTTAATGTGACAAATATATGCACTTTTTCCAAAATGAGTCACCTCTGGGAACGTGAGCATGGTGCTGGCTGCTAAGCTGCAGGTTTGAGAGGGTGGAGCAGAACCACTCTGCTATGTGACAGCCATGTAGTTTGGCCAATGTCTGGTCTCCCACCTCAGATTGGAAGTTGGGTTCACTTGGCACTAATAAAGACAGAAAGCAAGTCCATGGCTTGATGGCAGTCTAAAGGGTGCCTTAGATCAATTCTCAAATTATCATATAAGCAACACTTCAATGCTTCAGAATCTCAAAGAATATTTATATAACTGTATTCCCAATAACATAACCCCAGACTTACTTGAGAGATTTTGGTTTGTTTGTTATTTAACATTTTTTGTTGTTTTCCATATAAAATTATACAATCAGAGAACAGCTGGCTAATTCAAACAGCAGTATGGTCAATATACTATGACTAAGAAGCATCTCTTTGGAATGTTTTAAATCATTTCAAATTACAACACCGTTTGATACTCAAACTCTGTCCCCCACCACAATTGTCCTTATCTACTTATTAGTAAGAAATCAGAAGGTACACCTCCATATTCATAAAAGTTTCATTCTAGAGCTGAGCTCACAGTATAAAAATCATAAGTGAAAAGTAGAACAATGTAGCAATTACAGTGAGGACCTGTATTAGCTTTTTGTCATTGGGACAAACTATCTCATATATCCAATTTAAAGAAGAGAATGCTTATCTCATGGTTTCCTAAGCTTTAGTCCATGGTTAACTGCTCTGAGGGAGAAACTGTGAGGCCTGAGTCACACAGACTCCATCTTAGAAGGTCAGCAATATATCCTTGAGATACTGCACCTGCAGCTGTCCTAAGATAAAAAGTCCCTTGCCTCCCAGGACGGAAAAGCCTTAAAGATAACACTCAACTGAAACAAACAGTTCTCAGAATCCTTCCCAATTCCTGCGCCAACCAATTATCATGAAGGTCAATTTAAAACTAACCAATGCCATCTGCTTCTGTAACTACGCTTGCTTTGCGGTTTTTGCCTTTATAATCCTAGCCCAAGTGTTCATCGGGGCCCACTGTTTCTGCCTGTTCAGTGTGCCCCACACATGCCTGGAAAATAAAATACCCTTTGCATGTTGCATGAGAGCCTGACTCTTGGGGTCTTCTTCCGCGACGGGATGCTTGGCCCTTACAAAACATCATGGTGGAAGGGCCTGGTGGAGGCATCTGCACACCTCCTGGCAGCCAGGACATTAGCACCAAGGAAAATCCCAGAAGCAAAGGGCCCAGGGCCCAGCGATAGCTCCCATGGCCACGCTTGTATCAGCCACCCAGAGGTATGCTGCCATGGTTTATATTTGATGCCAGCCCCTCAAAAGAGCAGTTGGATCATGCATATGTGATTTTCATCACTGTATTAGTCCACTGGTGGGTTTATTCCCAGGAAGGTGAAGACTGGTTGGAAGTGAGGGATCCATTGGTCTCTCAGTGTAATCCATAGTATCTGGGGAGAAAACAGTGGCAGGAATGAGCAAAGATAGACAAGAAGATAAGAGCTGGGTTAGGTGGTGACTCATCTGCCTGGCTGGCAGGATGACCCACTGATCTCCCAAACAATAGAAGGACCTTCATTTATACTTTTACAATGTTGCAAGACTCAAGGTTGCCTAGCAACCAATAGCCCAGATGTTTTTCTCAAGAGTGAGGTAGCTTGACTGCTTTAAGCAATAAGGCCTCATCCTGCCCTACAATTTCAGCTTCAGCAGCTCCCAACAGGAAGAGATGGGTTAGTGTAGGCAGGACCTGGAAGGATACAGTGCTCTCTTCCTCTCTTGATCCCCCTCAGCTTCCTGACCGCCATGCCATGAACAAGTCTCCTGTGCCCTGCCTGTCTGCCAGGTTGACCTTCTTCGGAGCCAGAAGACTACCCACTGAAATCTCTGCACAGTATGAGCCAGAATAAACCTCTGCTCCTTTAATGTTTGGGTGTTGGGTTTTGTGTCTCAGAAACAAGAAAGTACATGCTTTACTTATCTCATAGGCATTTCTCAAATCAAACTGACAATCAGTTAATCGTCACGGGGCCTCAGAGTGTGGAGACAGCAGGAAAAGCAATGGGGCCCAAATAAATGCTTGGGACTGTGGCTTACAAAGCCATATCAAGAATCTGGGTGGTTCTACTCTTCTTTTATCATGAAAGACCTAGTAATGCTTTATGCAGGTTCTATTTTATTACTTTGCTACATTAAGACTCATTTAATCACAATTTCAGGTGTGGAGGATATCAAAACAGATTTCAACCTGATGCCACAGTTGCAAAGGACGTGATCATTGTTAAACCATCCCAAATTCTCAGATGCAGAGTCTGTGAGAAATTCAACTGCATAGTCCTCCCTGGAGCACCCATGTCTGCCACATGCCACAGTGGATGCGGGGAACAGTGACCAAGAGAAGAGCATTGATCAGCATAGCTGTCACAGTTCTACACAGGGCGACTCGCCCTGTGAACAGCCATGTGGTAGGGTGTTACTACCATAGAAGCAAAGTGTGAGGAGGCAGCCCTCCAGAGGAACACGTAACTATGTGGGGACTGAAGATGAGGAGAGGCTTTCTGAAAGAGTTGACATTCTTTGACAAACACAACAAGAGGCTTTCCAAAAAGAATATTCAGTGGATAAAAATACAGACTAAAGAGATACAGAGGCACAAAATATATAGCAGAAAGTAGCATAATGATGTTACTGCCTCTATCTAGATTCCCCCAAAGCCTCATGCATTTAAATTCTCAGATAAAATTTAAATTTTAATTCTCATGCAGTTATTGGGGGTAACTTTTAGGAGGTGGCTGGATCTAGGTGTGATGCTGGCCTCAGGCATATGGTGCTGGGATGGACTCATGGGACCATGCCCTCCCTCGGTGTAAATGCTACTTGCTTTAAGATTGGGTAAACGAAAGAAAAAGAAAAAGGTCACTGCTTGTCACTTGCCACTTGCTGCCCCGCTGCCTTCTGCCTTCTGCCTGCTGCAAGCTGTTTTCCCCGTTGTCCCCCTTTCTAGCATCGCTGCCTTGGGCCAGCCAGCTCTGAACTGGAACCACTACACCCAAGGTTAAAGGATGAAAAGAAGCTTTTCATCCTTTAACCTTGGGTGTTGGATATTTTGTCTCAGCAAGAAAAGTGACCAAGAGACATGACAGTGACAATGAGGATGATTCCAGCAGCCAACACTCAGAGGGGTTCGATGCAGAGGCACTGTACTAAACACTTGGAGCCCTAGCTCATTTAATTCCCAAAAGATATTTTCTTCATATCATTTAAATGTGTGAGCCTTAGAAAGATTAATCTGCCCAAGATCCTACAGCTCATAAGCAGTGTAACTTAGATCAAGCTAGGAATGAGGTCTTCACAGCCTACATTTTCTACCTCTTCACTCTACTGTGCAGAAGGCTATAAACAGTCTATACTGTATGGCTAAAGCATGAAGTCAAAGAAGAGTTTATATGCTTAACAGCTAAAGCACTGCATTATGTTACTTATGTGTATGGCTATTAAAGACAGAAAAATCCTTTCAAATGTTGCAATGATGATAAGAGATAACTTCCTTCACAATCATGTTGTTAATGTTAATGTTTATACATCTTAGAGACACCTGTTATTCTGATATCTTATTTTCATCAGGGAAAGTGGGGCATTACTTTGCTGTTTGCTTATGATTTAAAATACTGAAGTGAATATGGTGAACATTTTATGAGATGGTAAGTAAATTCAAATCAATTCACAAATCACGCAATTCCTTTATCAACATATTTTGTCCAATTTCATGTTTCCAAAACATAGTGCATACACAAGCAGCCACTCACCTGTGCCAGCATGTGGGTACACACTCATGCCAGCTCTATCAAACACAGACTCTGGAGGCTCTGTCTAGAAATCAGAACAATAATGGAGAATGACTGTATATTACTAGACAGGTATGTCATTTCATTTAGGCAAAGCAAAACAAAATGACAATAGTAACTGTCATGTTTTTCAGTTAATAGGTAGAGTCTATAGTCAGATGAGCCTTCTCAACCTTTGAGAAATGTTACTTTCTGTTTTTCAAATTTAGCTGAGTATTAAAATGCGATTGTCTCCCAAATTGAGATATAATTGAATCATAACCAGTAATTAACCAAAAATTAACTTGTGTGGACTATGTAATATATCCTTATGTAGGCCCACCTCCCCTCAAGTGAGTCTAATAGAAAAGGTGGATTTGCAAATTCAAATTGCTATACCTGGAGAAAGGCCCTATGTGGTGCTTACCCATTCTACTCTACAAAAGGAAACATCATAATACAAATAGCACATGGGAAACAACTTTCCATCAACCCATTCAACACAGTGAGATTTCTTCAGCCTGGATTCCACTCAGCTCAAGCACCATGAGGCTGGTGGGCCCGTGCCTAGGCTTTCTGATGGAAGCAGTGACTAATCTTTATGTTCATTGTTTATCACTGGCAAATTAAAATCAAATATATGTATATCCTAGGTTTGCTGGGAGGCTTAAAGAATGTTTAAATAGTCCAGGTCAGCTCTGGGACCTGGAAGGCACTCAGTGCAGATTCCATGCTCGCTGCTTCCCCAGACCCGACTCCCTCCAGACCCAGCTCCCTCCCCGCCAACTAGTCAGCAGTGCTGGCTTTCATCGAGCAGCTTCTAAGGACAAAAACAAAAGCAGTAACATAGAAGAGGACTATAGAATGATCATCTGGTGTGTTGGAGATGTTAAGCAGGTGCTTCTGTGACTAAGTGGGAGGCATTGAAAGCAGCACGACAAAGAGGACCTGCTGCTAAGCCCCGCCATGTGTGTGACATTTAGTAATGAATTATTGCTGCTGAGTTCCTCCACTAATTCAGCTATGCACACCACTGCTGCAGAGTTTATTGTTGTTGTGGTTGTGATTGTCATCATTGTTTTTAAGAGAAATTTAATAAAAATAACCAATACAATTTAAGATATCTTTGCAAACAACAGCCTTTCGAAAATTTTTTCTTAACAATCTATTTTATTTAGGAAGGAGACTCGCCCATTCTACTCAAGGAAATTAGGATCTCAGTTATAATTAGGATTAGGGTTAGCATTAGGGGCCAAAGTACCGCATTTACTTTTGAAGAAACAAACAGATTAAAGCTTTTATATTTTCTAATATTGTTGCTCTCTTTAAAGCAACAGGGAGACCAGGGAGACAGCTAAGTAGAATAAGTGCCTGTCCAGCAAGCTCAAGGTTCTGAGTTCAATCCCCAGTACCTCCAAAAAACAAAAAAGAAGAAGAAAAAAAAGTTTTATTCCATAATGTGAGAAAATATTCAGATTTATATAAAATGAATGATTAACAAAATATGCAAAACAAGTAATTAATTTAAACCAGAACTTCCGTGTCCTTACTGCTGGCAGAAAAGGAGAGCTGAGAAATTTAATCTCAATTTGTCAATATTTATAATCTCTACGTCAAATAGCAATCACCACGGCAGCTTCTTGGGGCTGCCGGCAGCCCACTCACATTGTGCACGTTTTCTCTTCACTAATGTAACCCAGAGATTAATGATCTCTTCATCAACAGAATATTAAAATGTTTTCTATGCACTTCATTATTTTCTAGAAAAAGATTTGGAAACTCTGGTAGAAGATGCTCAGTCTTACTTCTCACAGCTGTGCTGGAGAAGCAGGAACTGTGGCTGCCAGTGGGTTCTTCCCAGGTGCAAACACTGCCTGCCATGCCCTCATCACCGGTGCCAGTACCAGCCAGGAGACGAGTGCATCCCAGCTCGTAGGAGGCTGTAAACAGGTGCATCACTATGAGTCCGATCTAGTAGTGAGACCCTGAACATCCCGTAAGTCCCTCCCTAAAATATAAATAAATAAATATTTTTTTTAAAAAAAAGAAAAGCTCCATGAAGGTCAGGCAGGTCTCTCAAACCAATCAAGACTGCCCAGGGCAGAGCTCCTGGCTCTCCTCAGCCCCTGCTCCTCTGCCTCTCCTGGTCTCCATTATCAGCCCTGTCATTCGCCTACACTCAACACCCCTATTGCCCAACTGATTGCATTCCTCTCCCTCCATGCACACACTCAACATACTAACAAGCACTATATTATACTATATGTATCCAGATCTGACCATTTCTTATCAGTTCCATGTCTTTGATCTTGACCTTTCATCTATTAACTCGTCACACTCCACCCACTCCTTTTTCTCCTATAATCATCAAACTGATCTTCGTGTCAAATCACATAATTCCCTGGTTTATAATCCTCCAGCTCCCAACGATATCCACAATCTTCACAGTGTCTATTAAGGTCCCATGTGACAAGCACCCACCTACTCTCTTACCTCATCTCTTCCACTCCTTGATTTCTTCATGAAACTGCAAACTCAGAGCCCTGTTTGTTGCTCCACAAACCACCAAACTTGTTTCCTCACTCTACTCCCAGTCTTCAGCCTAGATCATGGTTTCCTTGGGTATTTCCATAACTAGCTTCCTAGTCACAACTTTATCCATGCCGAGCAGCTGAAATTAGCCTCTACCACCCACCTCCTACTCCCAAACCTTTTAACCCTACTTAATACTGGATCTTTAATTTTGTGCTGTGTCCTCCATGAAAACATAAGCTCCACTGTGACAGAAACTTTCCTCATTACAGCCAACATAATATCCTGGATCTTTAGAACAGAACTCAGTCTGTTGCCTTTTTGTTGTCTGTGGCCCCTGAAGATGAGCTAAGTAATGATAAGTTAAAGAAATCAGCAAAATCATCAGTGAGAAGTTATACATTAATGTCAAAAGGTTTCTGAATCCAAACAACCACCACAGAATTAAATAAATATGTGGTCAAGGCCCCTCTTCATTGTGATCTACGTGTAACTGAAACAACTTATTCATCTTTCTTAGCTTTAGTATCTGTTCAATATGATAAGATACTATTGCTCCCTGGTTGTGTATTTGGATGCATTAAAAACTTCTTGGGTTTAGTTATGAGATTTTGGTTTAATTCATACAGTTGTTTTTACAATTAACAATATATTTTATTCAATATCTGCAAATTGAATTACTGAGAAGTCAACCACATAAGAGTAAGCAAATCAAACATAAGGAAGGCTCTTAGGAGCTTGCTGGCTAGTGCAGTATCATAACAAGTGGGATCTCAACATCAACAGAGGAAATACAGTTTGAATGAGCAAACACCATGAGACTAAACGTATTTTGAAAGGAAGATCAGTAAATGCATCTTGAGTTTGACAATATTTAAGGAAAAGCTAAAGGATGCGTGGTAACAGGTATTAGTAGGGTGGTGAACATAGAGACCAAACAAGAGTTGCAGAACTCTTCTACTATTTCAGGGATATAAAGAAGGAAGCATGAGTAGAAGGGAACATGGAAAATGGCAAGAGAGGAGGCCACTGAGGTGGGCAGGTGCTCTGCTGGCAACGGATGTGCTGGAAGAAGCCTGAAGCACTAGAGGCAGTGAGATACCTCTACATACATTGGGAGATACTTGAAATGTATTAAGAAGTAGGAAAAATTGTAAACTGTAGCACAACACTTATATAAATTTAAATGTGTATAATGATTACATTTTATAAAGAAACATATATAACCATACTTATAGCAAGTACCTTCAAAAGAATGGTTTAGTGAGGAAGGATGAGTTTGATTATGGTGGATTAAGGGGAAATAAATTCATAAAATAAGAGAAAGACCTCGCATGAACTGCTGATCAAAGTGTACAATGAGTTGAGGAGTGAGTTAGCTCCATTTGAAAGCCAGTGCAAAAGGAATAGTGTAGCAGAATAGAAGAAGGTCGGACACAAGAAGAAGGCCAGAGATCAGCAGGAGCTCTAACAAGGAGCATGTATGGCATGTTTAGGGGAGGAGAAAATGGTCCTGAGCTTCACACTGTCCTGAGGTTCCAGCACACCTTTGCTTTTTGCATTGCTGAGCCATCACTTCCCAGCCAACCCATGCTGCAAAGCTTGAGGGGCTGCGAAACAAAGACAAGAAGGAAACACCCTTGGCCTCACGTAACTGGACTTCACAGTGAGATACAGCAAAGGAGCCTTCATAGGTGTGCAATCTGAATATGTGCTAAATTGAGTCAGTGCAGAGTTTCTCTCTCAAAGGCAACATACTAAAACCCCCCAGCATTTGTCTTCAAAAAAAGTATCTGCTCCAGATTTATGTCTCAGTGGTCATGAGAAACCAAAGTACACTTAACATTACAAAGAAAAATAAGTGTTTCTTCCACCTCAGCAAACCAACAACTTAGATGTCAAACACCACAGACAAGTGCATGATTGCATGTCAGTGCTGGAAAAGTCAAGGAAAATTCTTATGAGAAATTCCCACATCATGGAGCTTCATATTTAGTCTAGAAGAAGTACAAACTTACTTTATAAATAGTTTGTTTCAAAATGAAGAGCTTCAATGTGGATTTTTTTTCATCCTAAAAGCCATGTTTGCTCCTTAGATAAGAAGAAAGTAGAACCTTAAAAACTCTTAAATAAAGTCATAAGCTACCACAATTGCATATTATGTTTAATTTTGTTACTATTTCAAGGGTAGAATGTGACACATCCCAGGAAGCTAATAATTGCCTATCAAATCCTACCACAGTGCCTAAAGGGGAAAAGTATATCAATTTATCTATAAAAGAAGTAATTCTTCTGGGTTTTAAAACCCAATATGGCAGCATAGCAATTTCCTGCAAGTATACAACTATCATGCATATGTTTGTGATAAAGACATTTAATACTGTTAAACATTAAGTCTATAATAATTTGCAAGTAACTTTCATAATCTTTGTGAAATAAAGTAGCTATTTTTTCAAGGATATGAACTACAGACACATTTGAGACAAACAATAGCCTGACCTTGGGTACAGAAATAAATTAGAACTCTAGCACTTCCAGGGAGTGCAGTTCTAGAGATGCTTGACAATGCACTTTGTTTTGGAATTTAAAATGCAGAGAAAAGCCTAAGGAAATGGAAAATCATTTTGTGCAGCTGTTAAATAAGTGAAGTTAGATCAATACAGGAAGATTATACAACTGGACACAGAGAGAGAGAGAGAAAGAAAGAAAGACTGGAGAGAGGGATGGATGGAAGGAGGGGGAGGGGAAAGAGATGGGGAGAGACCAAGGGAGAGAGAGAACAGGGGAAGAGAAAGAGAGAGAGAGAGAGAGAGAGAGATCACCTCAAGTCAAAGATTCCAGAAGTCATCAAGAATTTTTAATGCTCCTGTACAAAATGAAAAATGAAGAGGAGAAAACACAACATCTATACCAACTGAAAGACTGAGAGCCAGATAATGTGTCCAGCAAAGTCAGTTTCATAATTATGGCTCTGCTTGCACATTGCCTGTCAAAGCCAATTACTTGTTTTTCAAATGGTGGTATGGCTTCAAAGCCATTAGTGCCTATAAAGGATAATGTACTAGAAATACCACAGGTGAGAGCTTCTAGTTATTTCAAGGCTCAGGAAATTCAGTTCCACCAACATTTGCCCATTTGGACTAATCATCCATATGGAATATTTGGTTTGAGTGGGAAAATTACTGTTATTTCCAATCAGAGTTTTAAAAGATCCCTAATTCATGAACTATCAGCTATTCTCTCCTGCTATGGATATCAGTAGATATTCATTTCTAAGCTTTTACCATACCCGCTCAATTTGAGCAACTATTTTTTCCTGAAATTTGGACTGGATTCGTCTTTTATCAGTCTCACCTCCAGGTGCTTAGAAGTACAAATACTATTATCAAGGTGCACAGTAGAAATGAATACATTTTAATAGGATTGTGATAAGAGAATCTTTAGCCAATGATTCTTGCAAAGAAATGAGAAGGGGGAGTTCTGTCTCATGATTGTAGGGTAGACTTTGAAATGAAAAGTGGATTATCCTGCTAGTGCAGCAGCTGACACACAGCATTCACAGTCCTGTTCCTGTTTGTAAAGGAACAACTTCAGGTGAACATGCTTTTGATGGCTACTGGTATGACATTCATTACTGCAAAACAGCAAGTGAAAATACAAAGACAGCCTTTCTACACACCCCACACCAGCTGCGATTACTTTTTTTCTGAATCTGAAAGGCAATCAAACTCCTTAGCAGCTAAAAATGTGCAGCTGCTATGTGTAAAGAGTAGATAAATGAAACTTGTACACAGAAGTATGTTCTCATGGAGACTTGGATAGAAATATTGTCACTTCAAACATAAAATAATTCAGTGAAGTTAGCCTTTCTTACACTTAAGAAAAATTATGCTTAACTGAACATAAAGCAAGGACAAACAGTCTTGAAGTTAAGAAAATGTTGGTCCAAGAAAGATTTGGAGCTGTATGTGGAAAAAGCTGAAGGCAAAGAAAGTGAAAGTCTGGGAAGCCTTGCAGAGGGGTTTGCGTCTGAAGCTCAAGAGGGGTCCAAATGGGAGAGGTAAGGCCAGCTCCTGCAAGGTCCGCAAGGGGGTGCTGTTGGCACATGCGGAGTAGAGTGAATCAAGGCGGAGTAGCTCCCATTATGATGAAACCTTGGGGGACCGCCAACACCCGCCCGTCGCCCATGGAGCAGCTCCCTCCTCCCAGGGAAGCGCGCTTTTGCCCCAGAGCACAAACTGGCAACATTCATGAGCACCCTAGCAAGCCAGGCGTCCCGTGCTTGATGTCAGTCAAAGCTGCCTCTAGATTGGCCTGTACACGCCCAAAAGAAGCACCCTCCAAGAGAGTCAAGGATAAGAGAATTATTTTTTTTTTCTTTTTCTTTTCATTTTCTTTTTTCTTTTCAGTTTCTGACAACTGTTTGTTCTTTCTTTGCTTTTTCTTTAAACTAATCTTTCATGTTTATATCTGGTAAGCTGAACAAGTAATTTGAAGATGACCTCATGCAACATAGCAACCATTGTTGAATTCCTACTACTTTGTTTAGTGATATTTTGTATCATTTCTAATGCTCTTTTTTTTTTTTTTACCACTTTTTGTATCTTTTTTTAAAAAATGAAAGAAAGAATATTACCTATATGTATTTTTGCTATTTTAAATAGAAAAACATTAGGATTATGAGTTTTCACTTAATGTCATAATTTCAAAATATAGTGTTAAATGCCAGTGGGTCTAGTTCTAAAGTACAGGGTCATTTTGGGTTGGGGGAAAATTGTGTAACTGAATAGCAAGAGGTCATGGTGGCGCATGCCTGTAAGCCCAGCACTCGGGAGGCTGAGGCAGGAGGATTGTTGTGAGTTCGAGACCAGCCTGAGCTACAAAGTGAGCTTAAGGCCAGACTGAACTGCATAGTGAGACCCTGTCTCAAAAAGACAAAACAAAACAAAAAAAAAGAAATGAAAGAACTAGGGAAAGGGAGCTATACAAAATATGGAACAATGTTTCTTTGCTGTGTTCAGCATTAATCCTTATCTGCTGGATAAGGAAAATGAGGAGGGCGAGTCATTCCTAAAGAAAGTTCTGGTAGAGTAGTAAGAATTATCAGATAGTGATGGTTATTACCAAATGATGAGGAATAATTTCAATATTGAAACGACTGGTTCTAGTTAAATATTAACTTGTTTATGATCAAAACTGAGCTGCAGCAACAACAGTGACTAATAAAGATGTCTTTAAAATATCATTTGTGATTTGACCTAGCTAAAATCAAATTTTATTTACCAAAATACAGTTACATGAAGTTAATAGAAGATAACTCTTAGGGAGTGTGCAGGCTATCAATCTAGAGGGAGCTTTCACTGAAATCAAATGTCTTTAGCAGCTTTAATCTCATCTTTCTCTTCCACTCAGTCTAGGTGATTCACAGGGATTCCTTGTCACTCTGTGCTCCTCAACAAATGCATCCAGGAATGACACATTAGGTTCTGTTCATTTTGTAGATGTGCAAAGCAAGACGATCAAGAAGGGCTGGTACATGGTGACATCTTATACCTGTCCTCACATCACTTCTCCAGGCCTATGCCTGGTTCCAAAATCACTGAGCTATTTGGCCAGTCCTTTGGTTCCAAACTCAAAGGAATCCACAGGAATCAGTGCTCACTAAAATTTCTAAGGCAAACAGGAATATCAGACTCTCTCTAGGAAATTCTAAGAAATAACAACTAAGCCACTGCAGACCAGGAAGGTGCAATGTATTCATCCTCCTTTTCTATACCATACAGTATCTAAAATAATGTCTAAGGGTGGGCCAGATAGCTCAGCAGACTAAAGCGCCTACTTAGGCAGTGTGCAGCGTCTGGGGTTTGATCCCCGGTGTGCTGTGCCAGCCCTGCCCCTGGGGTGCACTAAGATGGTAGTTGAGACTGGGTATGCCGGCACACACCTACAATTCCAGTGCTTGGAAGGCTGAAAATAGGAGAATCGCTCAATCTGATCTATGTAGTGAGACCCTGTACTAAATAGATTAAAAAATAAATAAATAAAATAAAACATTGTCTAGTTTCTCACATATCTGGCATCTCATCCTTTTGCCATACAATGAACACTTTGAAACTAGTCTTGAATGCTTGTCCTGGGCTGAACATGCAGCACTTTCTCAAGTTGTGAATACTGGAATGCCTCTACTAGAATGTCTTGGACATTGCCATGGGGAAGAATGGAAAGGACAGTAAATCTCCAAACAGAACCAGGAGGCTGAGCCTCTGCTCCTATCACTTACCCATGATGGGCTGTAACACAGGTTCTGCTCCCACCTGCATCACCTTGAAGAAAAGAATTGTCTCTGTCCTGTCTGCTCCCTGCATGACAGTCAAGCTCAATTTGGAGGGGAGGACACAGCGCAGCTGACACTGCCTGCCACTGCACCTGAGAGTGGCAGATAGGAATCAAAGAACTGTGGAATCTTTACCTATATTATCTATTACCAAAGAATTAGCAAAAGGAACTGAAGGTGGTACTATGAAATTCCCTGATTATTTTTCTAAATGATTAATCACTAGGAAACTAAAGAGCTAGATTCATCTTCAAACAAAGCCCAGCTAGGAACAAGAAAAAAAGAAGAATATCTCTTGCAAAATGGTTATAAGATCCAATAAATTGTTGAGGATCATACAGGCTTATATGAGTGAAGGACTTTGAAGGACACAGGAGATTAATACACACCCAAGTATTTTCTTTATCATTGCTGAAAAGGTACAAAGATGAAAAGGAACCAAAAAAAATCAAGTAAAACTGGGAGAAAAAGGAATTTTAAATGACCTGTCTTTGAAAATTAAAAAGTGTTTTATAAGTAATTTATAAAGGTTTAAACTAATTTTGTCAGATCAAAAGCCCACTGAAAATTTGGCTATTTGAAAGCATACTGTAGAGGTCATGACACTTCACCCCTAAATATTTGAGCATATACCTCCTAAGACTTGGACATTCTTTTATGCAATTGCAATTAGCCTAGCTAAGAGAAATCAATTAATTCAAAAATGTTATCTTACACACAGCCTCCATTGAAATTTCACATTTGCAGAATGTCTCTTACAGGGTTTGCAATGGGGGTTAGGCCTGTAAGGAGGAGGCCCCAGGATGCAGTGGAGGTGCACCCTCAGAGCCCATTAGGCCACCATCTCTGTTCCCCCCTGCCTTTTGTTTCATTCCTTTCATGCCATCAACTTTCATGAAGATGCCAGCCACTGGTCTTATATGATTCCCAATATTCTGGATTTGTCTAATGGTTAATTATGCCATGACTTGCCATTTCTGTGAAGAGCATTATGTAGACAATGCTGTACCCTTCTTATTAGAACATGCTGGGAAGCAGAGAAGGTCAGCATATACCATTGTTGGTGATGCTAAATTGGTACTCCACATGTGAAAAGGAATGTTTTAATTTTGTAGAAATATAAGTCACCTGGGGCTGGTGAGATAGCTCAGTGGTCTAAAGTGCCTATGTAGGCAAGCTTAGGCAGGCTCAGATGACCACAGTTTGATCCCCAGCACACATGCTGCCCTAGCCCTGCCCTCAGGCGGGGCTGAGCTGGCAAAAAAAACCCAACAACTTAAGTCACCAAAGGGGTCAGACTATTAGTACTATTAGTTCTGAATTGTTGGTATGGTTTTAGCACCTATTGGTAATCCTTGCTACTTTGTTAGCAATGTCAAAGGTGACTAATTCAGTTATTCTTTCTATATTTACTAACTGAAATTTTGTAATTCCTCTTTCCCCCTTTCTTTTTCTCTTTAGTATCACTATTAGTTCATAGATTTTTAATATCTTTTTCTAGTAAGTTATTTAATTAGTATCATTTTTGGTTTTCAGAGGATCACAAATTCAAGATGTGTGTGTGTGTGTGTGTGTTTTGAATGACCCTTTTAAGTTTTGAGAACTGACTTATTTGTGACACTACAGACTCAGTGACACTATGAATGTGTCTGTCCTTTTTCATCTTAAATTCAAATGTTGAAATCTTAACCCCTAATATTCTGGTACTAAAAGAAAAGGAGTTTTGGATTTTCAAGGGTGGAGCCCTCCTCATGAGGTGAGTGATTTTCCAAAGGAGACCGGAGCATTTCTGCCATGTGAGGCTACAAGGAGAAGCCTGCCCTCGAACCCCTGGACGCAGCCCTCCCCAGGGCTCAGCTGAGCTGGCACCCTGCTCCCCAAGTGGCCAGCCCTCAGAGCTAAGGGAAGCACACTCCTGACCTCAGGAAACTGAAGCAGGAGGATTGCTGATGGTTCAAGGCCTGGACTGCATAGTGAGTTCGAGGGCAGTTTGAACAGGATTAGCAAGATCCTGTCTCCAAAAAAAAAAGCTTTTGGTGTATAACCCAACCAATTTGTGACGCTTTGCTACAAGGGCCGAAATAGACCAAGCCACTCATGCTGATGATTTTCTCTGCCTTATACCTGTAATCACCCATCTCTTCCAGAAGCTTTTTTACTAATCAATATTATTTAGCAAAAAAATTGACTAACAAATTACAAAGATGACAGTGTTTGAAGTACTTAGAAATACTTATGACTTCTGTATGTCAACATTAATTATTAATACAGTTTTGAGAGTTCTTCAATTGATACATAAGAGATTAGCTTTTAGCTACTTTTGCAGGAATTATGATACAAATTAGCAGGGGAAATCAGAGCGCTTAAGAAAAAAAACACATTTTTATTTCTTGCTCCTCAAAATGATGTTTATGTCCACATAAACCCAGACACCAATCAATTAGATCAGTTCTTCCATTTGACCGATGTAGTGCACAGGACAGCTAAAATTCCAAGCTGGGGACAGATGGGCTCTGAGCCCCAGCTCTACCCTTCAGGAGGGTCTTTGGAATAGGATGGCTCCAGACTCATCTCGTTTTGCTTCCTTGCCCAAGGCTTCCTTAAGTCCAACTTTCACTTTATCCATTCCCCTCCTTCCCTTTCCTTCACCGTGACACACCAACTTCATTCATCCCACCTTAAGGCCTAAACAAGCTTCACTTCCTCTTTTGTCCACTGGCAGCGCAATGGAGATCAGGCACCAACCCTAACCCGCCAGCTCTCTGAACTGTCTGCTTGGAAGAAGCAGCAGTCAACACATCACTTTGTAAAAGGGTTCTTCTGCCAAAGATGGAAAACCATGGGGGAAGCTCCGGCCTCATGTGGAATTACTACCTCTCAGCCAAGAGGACAGAATAGAAATAACATGAATTCTCTTAAATCTTCTCAAAACTGTTTCTCAGCTGCACTGTTATGAGGACCAGTTTAGGTTTGTGGTTTGGGGGAAAATATTTGTGTTGTGAGGGTGGGGAGAATTGAGCTAGGAATTAATTTCTTTTCTTTCTTTTTTATTTCTACATTTGGAATAGTGACAATAAATGAGCCTTCTTTTAAAAAAAAGTCACTCACCCATTCAACAACCTCGTGCATACAGAAGCTATGCATTTCTCTACTAGCAAGTTAGTGCATGGCATCGGAAACCAGAGGAACGGGACTAGATCCTATGCATGTATGTTTAAAATACAAAAATGGTCTGTACATGGGGTTACCTCCTCCATCATTTTCAAGAGCTTCCTTTTCTGAGCTAAGACATGAAATTTTCTGTTTCCCCAGGCTCTTCTCTAGTTCCGGAGGCCAGGAAGTCTTTGGGGTCATGGAATCTAATTCTCTGATCACTGTGAGGCAAATTCACTTCACTCTCCTACACCTTCATTTCTCTTCCATAAAATGGGTGCAATAAATAATGCTGTCATCACATGACTGTGCTGACAGCTGAAGGCCTCTAAAGAGCTCACACGATGTGTGGCACCTAACAGTGAAGTAATTACTTGGACTTTTATTATTAACGTGGCTTTAGTATCACCCTCTAAGCAACCTCCCCAAGAGCTTGCATAATCCTCAGATTTACTAGCATTTCTCTACTCAGCACTTATTGTCACATTCTGGAACTGCCCCGGAGAGCCTCCTGCTAGATATCCTGGCTCCTCAGCTCAACATGTCCAAACTGAATCCATCTTCCCTAGGACACCCATTCTCTCTCTCGCATTCTTTTACTTTCAGGTAATTATAGATTCATACACAGTAGCAAGAAATAATATGGAGGGATCTTGCGTATGCCTCACCTAATTTTCACTAGTGATTTCTTATATGACTAATAGCACAATCTCAGAGTAAGGAAACTGACAATGGTACAACATACCGACTAAAATCAGATTTCACTAGTCTTACACACACTTTGTGTGTATTTAGTTTCATGTAGTTCTAACATTTGCACAGGCTCATGAAATCGCTGTCACAGCCAAGAACACAAAACAGGGTGAGTGCAATAGCTCAGCAGATTAAGCACCTACATTGGCAAGCGCAGAGGCCAGGGTTTGATCCCTGGTCCCACGTGTTGCAATGGCCCCCCACCCTCAGGCACGCTGAGCAGTGACTGAGTCCAGAAAATACATAGAAGTAAAAAAGAAAAACCCTTGGAAAGAAACAGTGATCATGTTTATTTAGAGATATAGTTATTGAACTTCAAAAATAAATGTATTTATTTTAATAAAACCATAAAGCAACAGATATACACTTTATCACCCTTCAAAGCCAGACAATATATCCTACACACATTTTCTTGTCAATAAATATTTTTCTATAATTTCATTTCCATTGGTTGTATGGTGTTGCAACTGATAGACATTTCAAAACTTAACAACTAAATCTTCTGCACTTGAATGATTAGATTGTTTTATTCCTGCAAATTTTTTGGAAAAATCATGGTACAAATTCTTTATTCCTTAAATTCCTAGAATAATAGCCTGTATTGCTAAACTACAATAAAAAATAGTCCCTTGTTATTTCTAGCTCCTGTTTTTCTCATTATATTGCAAAGATAGTGTAGACTTAAGACAATGCATTATCAGTTATATTCAGGAAATTTTAATGATTGTCAGAATATAATTAGCTTTTGGTGGAATGTTACAGAAGGCATAGAAATAATTTGGAGGGAAAGTTACTAGGAACAAACTTCCTCGAGCCCATTAAGTCTACCCATACACCCCTTTTAATGTGAGAGAATGAAACAACAAAGGGCACATAAACCTTTCCACTGTGGTTACTGTCACATCAATTTTCTCCAGGGCTGGAAGGAGCCCTGCTTGAGCCCTTCCGCACCATGCTAGGCTTCACGAGAGAAATGTTAAGATTGGACTCTTTTAAACTGAAATTACTCTTGATGGCACCAGCCCTTCTGTCAGAGAAATTTCTGCTGGAAAGACAGCGTCTGAGTTAACAGCCTAATAAACTGAGTTACTGTTTTGTCTTGGCAAAGGATTAATTAGGGGGAAAGAAACTAACATTTATTCTGTTGCCTATTTGACAGGACTTTTATTATCACATTACTGTATTCCATACTCTCTGTCAACCCATTGGGTAGGTACTACTGTGGGGATTTTAGAAGGAAAGATAGAGTTCAGATGCATAGAGCCCCTTTCCTAGGCCCATGCAGCTGCCAAAGTCAGGATCTGAGCCCAGGTTCTCTGCGTTTGGATTTGTGTTCTCGGTCTTTTTTGTTTACTGGGTATACAATAAGCCTGACTGTTTCCCTTTTAAAATATTCAATAGAAATATCAACATACTTGAGCCAATTAACCTGAAATTTCTCTTTAAAATTCAATCCGTCAGACCCAGAGACTCTATCTCAAAGCTGTGTCAGTTAAAGCGCTTGCATCCCCTTGCTAGAGGACTAATACCTAGAATAAAGAACTGAAAAATGAACATTAGACCCCACCCCAAAGAAAATTCTGATTGAGAAATAGGCAAGTAAAATGAATAGACACTTTAGAAGAAGTACACACAACCAACAAACACATGCAAAAATGCTCACCATCGCTTGCCGTTGGAGAAATGCAAATGAAAACTACACCGAGATGCCATCCTACTCCAGCAAGGATGGCCATGATAAAAAAAATCAAATAATAGCATGCTACTGGGGATGTGGGGATATACATTGTTGGTGCATCTGAGGACTTGAGAAGATTTCAACATTATTAGCCACTGGGAAAATGCAAAGCAAAAGAACAATGAGAAATGGTTAAAATAAAAATTAGCAATAAAACCACATGCTGATGTGGATGAGAGAAGGCAAACCACACTGCTCATACGTCTCTGGTGAGACCACAGCAATGTGTAGCCCCTCTGCGGTAAAATACAACACTTAGAGCCAAGAACTGTGTGCTTATCATTCAACCTAGGAATTGCTTTGCTGGATATTTATCCCATAAAAATGAAAGCACTGGGGGCTGGAGATGTGGCTCAGTGGTAGAACTCTTGTCTTACATGCAGAAGGCACTGAGTTCAATTCCCAGCACCACAAAAAAAGAAAGAAAGAAAGAAAGAAAGAAAGAAAGAAAGAAAGAAAGAAAGAAAGAAAGAAAGAAAGAAAGAAAGAGAAAACTGTTCACATAAATTACTGCATATAATCATTCACAGCAGCTGCTCCATAGTAGACAAACACTGGAAACAATCCCGATATATTTCAGTATGTAACTTTACAGCCAAACTGCAGTATGTTGTATCACGAAATAATACCCCAAAGGGAGACATAATGAACTATTGATAAATACAGCTTTTGTGATAGCTAGGAGAAATGCAGAGTGGAGAAAAGCCAATACCAGAAGTTTACATGTCGCATGACTCCATCCAGGAACTATTGGGAATGACAAAGACAGAGATGGAGAATGGAAGAGTGATGTTTTGGAGTTAGGGAGGGAGAAGAGTGGTGGAGATTGCAGGATGAGTGAATGAGTCTTGTAATGGAATTGTTCTCTCTCTCTCTCTCTCTCTCTCTCTCTCTCTCTCTCTCTCTCTCTGTATTTGGTACAGGGTTTCACTATGCAGCTCAGACTCACACTGATCCTCCTGTTTTCAACAGCGCTGGGATTACAGGTGTAGTAAACATTAATAATTATGTAGTAAAGAAGAAACATTTTTTAGAGTGAGCAAAGCACTTTCAAGCTAAATAGCAGAGGACCAGGGAGATGGCTCAATAGAATAAGCCCTTGCCTGGCAAGGTCTAGGGCCTGAGTTCAATCCCCAGTTCCACAAAAAAAAAAAAAAAAAAAAAGCTACACAGCAGATAAAACCCTTTATTGCTTTATGGACTCTGGGCTGGAGGCTCTTAGATTTCTCCCCAAATCTGATTTAAGAAGGTAACATTGGAGAAAGACAAACTGAGTATGAGAAAATCTTCAGATTGTTCTCTCAAGAAAAGTGACTGGCCCTTGGCTAACAGCCTTGCAACACTTTCCTCTTTCTGCCTAGATCATCCTACCTCTCACCATCAGCAGCGAAGCTGCGGGTACTGATTCAGACTGCAGAGGCCTCTTTAGTCAGGGATGCCCAGTCCTTCGCACTGAGGCTGGGAGAAATTTCAGGTGGCTCCTCTGCACATGCTCAGCTGTTCTCTGCGACTCCAGGGAAGATTTCTTCCACAGGAAACAAATCGGTTAGCACGTACCATGGGATAAAACTCTGGCTACCACCTCATAGTGGAGGCTCAAGCCTGGCTATTGCTCCAAACTAATAAATATAATTTATTTATGATATTATTAGTAATTATTATTGCCACTTTTGATCAACCCTGTACTGTGTACTGGACACTCAGTCAAGCACTTGTCACACATTGTATCACTTAAACTCTCAAGAACACCCCACAAAAAGGAAAAAGAGCACCCAGAAAGAATAAAGTTATCATTATCCATTTAATAGATAAAGGAATGATTTGTCCAAGACCATACAGAAGTAAGGGGTGAGGTCAAAATGGGAAACCAGCTCTACCTGAATGTTGCATGAGGTCTCTTACCCATTTGACAGAAATGCATAATTCACTTTGAGGAGAAAGCTCAGTGGACAATTACTGGGTGCTCCTGGAGCAGAGCAGAAGTTAGCGACTCCGAGCCAACTCACGACTGCATTAGTGATTGCGCTCCCCAGACATGCCCTGGGCTGTGGTGACCAGGACAGCCCAGACTAACCCAGGGCCCTGTGTGCTCAGCTCCACACCAACTTGCCTGTCACTTAACCTTTGCAAACTGCATAACCCAGAATAGAAAAGGAGCTTTGTAATACTTGTCCTGAGTGCCTCCTTTTGACAATGTGTATAAGGACTTTTACGGTACAAAGGACAAGGAGACCTGATTATCCATGCATGCGAATTACTTTTGCCTTCAAATCCCAAAAGCAATGTAAATTTATGTAACATTTTGGAAAAGACTGAATGAAGGGTTCTAGAAATACAGCAAAACCTTAATGTAAACAAGTCCCATGTGAAATGTTTCCCTAGGTTAGCATTAATAAGTCCTCAGGAAAAGTCATACACTCACTGTTCCTTTCTCCTACCTCATGCCTTTGATTTAGTGTTTCCTCTCTACATATGTGAACTTTTGAACAACAGAAATTTTTGCCATGGAACTGAAGACTCTCCTGTGACTCAGTGTTAGAAAATCTCCTTTAGTCATTTTGGTTTCTGCTCCCTGGGAGCAAATTATGGCTTTGGCAATGAGTTGAGACACTGTCTGTTTCAACTTAAGATGATAGTTGGCTCAATTATTCAAAAATATTATACCAAGTATGAGGAGTATGAGGACCAGTTTTTTCAAAAATTATTGTCTTAGGGTTGAGGGACCAAAAAGATTTTCCTTGACCATTTTTAAAAACTCCCTTTTTTAGAAATTGTAAAATCAATGCAGACCGATGTCTAAAACCCCAAACACTATATATTAAATGAAAAGCAAAACTACTCACTCTATACTCATTTCTACTTCCTACTGGCAAAAATTATTTCCAATTTCTCAAATACATTTCAAATCTTCTATGATTATATAAACATATGTAAATACATATCTACTTTTATGATTCTGAAAAATATTATTTTTCTTCTAAAAGCATGTTTGCATAGTTTTTTGTGTCCATGTATATGGATCTAATGGTTTTAAGCTCTACTATGCCATATTCCATTTCTTGAATATGCCATAAGTTATTTTAAAATATTTCCCTGGATGAGTTTTTGGTAACTTTGCATGTCTTTCCTCAACTTTGTGAGTAAACCTATAGAAAATTCTTAGAAATAAAGTTGGTTGGTCAAGGCAGACATGTATATGAAATGCTGGTGGAGATGCAGATGCCTTGGAGGGCTAGATGCAGCATTTTGCTCTTGCCCCCCTTCACCAACAGTGACTCCAGACTCTGCAAGATGTTACTGGACTGAAGTTTACAATATCGGTGCTTTGGGGTGCACTGGATTAAAACAGAGGCTTTAGATAGCAAGGCAGTGTAAATGCCCATCCTTGGGTGTGTTTTCAATCATCAGGCCCTTTACTCGAACAGTGTTGAAAATAATGAAAGTTCGTAAATAAGGAAGTAAGGGCCAGTGAGAAACTCAGTGGACTAAAGCACCTGCTTAGGCCAATTTAGGCAAGCGCAGGGACAAGGTTTGATTCCCAGCTCCACGTGCCATGCCAGCCCCGCCCCCAGGGCAGCTGAGCCGCCCAGAGTCCAGGAGTAGTGGCGCACCCCTGTAATCCCAGCGCTGGGGAAGCTGAAAGCATGAGGATGACCATGAGCTCCATAATGAGACCCTGTAACAGCCAAATATGTTTCTTAAAAAAAAGAAGGAAGAAAGAGCCACGGAGTGCTTTCTGGGTGTCAGGCGCCTCACTAGGTGCTTTACATGAACTGAGTCCTCTGTTCCTTCTAACAACACTGTAGGAAGATCCTGTTGTTACCACCATGTTACAGATGAGAAAATCAAAGGGCAGGGAATTTAAGTAAACCTCTCAAGGTTACCAGCCAATTAATGATAGAGCTCAGATTCGAACCTAGGAAGTGTGGGTCCATAGTCAACCGATATTAACCACTTATCCAGTCTGCTTCTGTGTTACTAATCATGTGCTAATGACATTTATCAAAAAACCTACACTTTACCAAGTAAAACACATTATTCTTACAGCAGTACAAACTATAGTCTTATCACAGTAATATTAAAGTGGCTTTCCGAAGTGAGAGAGAGGATTTGTACCCAGGCATGTTCAACTCCAAAGCTTATATTTGTCTACTATACAATGCCTCTTTGTAGGAACTAATTGCATAACATCCATTTTATGATAAAGAAAACAAAGACTCCAGACTCCAATGTATAAGGCAAACTCTACCACCAAGCTACACTCCTAGTGATAAAAGTCACCCTTCTTGTGCAGCATGATGCAAATATATTACTGTAAGTATTTTTCTGATCTGTAAAGCAAAAGAGACAACCTCATAAAACATGCAAATTTGACCTTGTGTTACTCAGTTTTAAGATCAATTAAATATTTGCTTTAAGCTCCTCACATTTCATTATAAATCTTCATATAACTTCCCAGTCATGCCTGTACCTAAAGCTTACTCAGAATGGAGGTTTTGCCATTATTTCTTTTATTGAAAATTAAACTTTTAATTACGTGTCACAATCCAGTATTATATGACTTCAATTGAAAAGAAGTCTTTTTGTTCCAGTTCGTGTTAAATCAATTACTTGTTAGTTAGACAGTAAGAAGCAGCAGCTTTCAATTTCCTCCGTAAGGATGTGTAGCTTGGTGGTAGAGTTTGCCTTATACATTGGAGTCTGGAGTTTTATGACTGGGAAGTTTTATGAAGATTTATAATGAAAGGTGAGGAGCTACAGCTCATGCTAGCAGGGTCGGTTCTCCTATCTGCCCCTAGAAGATGGCCTTCTATTAGGTAGGCCAGTCCTGCTGTCCTCTTCCAGGCAAGATCAGATCTATACAAAGAGAAGAAAGCTTCTGAAAAAAGAATGCATGGTAATGATAATAATTCATACAAACTGATAGAAATTGTATGATTCAAACAATTTGGGCCTTTTATAGCTGAATTTAGAAAATAGGAACTCAATTTTATCAGAATGCTTGGTGTCTGTAAATGTAGTTTTATTTTCTATGCCTTCATCTTTTATTTAAAAGGTTATAGTCAAAATCTTTAAATGACAGTAAATTTAAAATCAAATAAAAATTGAGGAGTTGAATAAGCAGTATCTGAGTTGAAAAAATTGAAATATTTACATGACATTCATTTGGGAAAATAAATGGAATGGTTCTGTATGTACCTCTTGGACTCATGTCATCTTCTCTCAGTAACAGCTTCTGTGCATTTCTGATTCTCAAATATCCGCTTCCCATCACCTAAATCAAATTTTCCTTTTTTTTTTCTTTTAATGTATTTGGTACAGGGACTCATAGTGATCCTCTTGTTTTAGCCTCCGCAGAGCTAGGATTAATGCATTAGCCACCACGTCTGGGCTTAGTGTCTGGCTCAGCACACCTGGGGATGGGGCCAGGGCAGCATGTGGTACCAGGGATTGAACTCTAATCCCTGCACCTGCCTAAGCTTGGTCTACTGAGCTATCTCACCAGCTCCTAAGTCAAACTTTTCAGTCCTCTTTGAATACTATCTCTCTTTTACCTCTTCTTTTAATCAATCATAAAATTGTATTCAACTTTACTGCATAGTTTTTTATATCTTTTCCATTTTTTCCATCCCCTACTCAATATTCCATTTCTTTGCATCTGTAATAGCAAAGTAGCCCCCAAGAGGCCTCCCCCTCTGTACTGGCCTCCACGGAGCAGAGCCTGTACACGACGGTCACACTCGCCCTACACAGACCCGTGTGATCATGTGGTCTGTTCAAAATCCTGCAAGGGAAAAGTTGTTCTTTGCTGCTCTCCACTTTACTTTTCTAAGAACACTTCCCATTAACCTCTTTATTTTACAAGAGGTTAAGGTCCAAGTTAAGCCCATTTCCTCTAGCAACACCCTATCACCTAATCCTCTTTCCTTAACTCTATAAATTTCTATCCACCCTGTAATTTCAGCATTCATAGTGACCTATTATATAAATAAAAAGTAACACTTCTGATATCCCCAGTTTATCATTGAAATTTCTCCAACCATGAATCCGGATAGTACACACAATCAGATCTTACAGGACCTTTACATACTTTTCTATTGAAAAAAGCTTGGAATTCATCCTCTAGGCTATAGAGTACCAGCAGAGAGTATTAACCATTGAAATGATAAAACAATCTAGTACAGATGATGTTGCAGTAAGGAAAGACCAAAGTGAATGGCAGGAAAGAAACTAATGATGGAAAAACTCATTAAGAAGTTAGTGTTTCTAAGAGAGTAAAGACTAAAGGAGGAGCACGCTTTGGTCAGAGGATAAGGAGCCACATTTTGAATGTTTCAGGGACTAGGGTGAGACAAGAAAGGCACAAAAAGTGCAAAATTTAAGTAGGCTGGCATTCTTGAGTTGCTCAGTCAGCAGGTGTGTGAATAAGTGTGTAAAGAATAAAGTGAAAGGTAAATAAGGTGTAAAGAATAAATGTGTCCTTAATTGCAACTTGCCTTGGCCCAAAATCTTAGGAGGCTGGATCATAGAGATACTATCTTAGCAGTAAGAAAGTAGGCCTCTCTAATTCTCTGTCTCTCTCTCTCTGTCTCTCTGTCTCTCTGTCTCTCTCTCTCTTTCTGTCTTTCTCTGCCTGTCTGTCTCTCTCTCTCTCTCTCTCTCTCTCTCTCTCTCTCT
>PVKA01007556.1:0-39648 GCA_004027165.1 Ctenomys sociabilis | reverse complement strand
TTGACCCCTAGTGATCCTCCTGTTGTCAGCCTCCCCGGCCTGATCTCCTTCCAAGGAAAATCTCCACGGTTAACAATAACACTACCTGCAGGGCATTCAGGATACACTCAAGATTCAAGCCACAGTTCTGCGTCTCCTGGGAGCTCCCAGCCAGTGGCAACAGAAGCCATAGCACTAGTCATTTACACCCAAGGTGGAAATCTTCGAACAGGCAACCTTCTCTGTGGTGGTCACCACTGCGCTGAATGAGAGTGTCATATCTGAAAATGGTCTCTTCCTCCCCCTTTTACCTTGATTTACTCTCTTAGAAGCCATCCCCCCCCCCAGGGAACAAAATGAGGCACCCTGTAAACAACTATCCATACCAGTCTGCTCTGAAACTAAAGATAAAGCAGTAAGTTAAAGTGATTTGGTTGTGTAGCAATTGGCAAACTGGGCTCTAGAATCCAGGTTGTAATCCTGTCTTCTTCAATTATGCAACACTGGACAAATTTTATTACTTCTCAGAATCTGTTCCTCTGTCTGTAGAATGAGAATATTTATAGTAAGTGAGAACTATATGAAATAAGGCATATACAGTATTTAGTGCAGTGCGTGGCCCACTGCTAGCCCACCATAAATGTTCCAGAAACATTAATTAAAACTATTATACACATTTCAAAATGCTATATTTTCAGAGTTATTTGGTAAGCACCATAAATGTTCCAGAAACATTAATTAAAGCTATTATACACATTTCAAAATGCTATATTTTCAGAGTTATTTGGTACAGTAAAATAAAACAAATGCTCATTTTCTCAGTGAGTTTTCCATTATATCTACAAGGTAAACAAAGATAAATGTGAACTATGTAAGACCCAACACTGTCATTGCTTCTGCTTCCTTTCCTGTCACTTCAGATCCAGCTCCTATTGCCCACAGAAAGTCATCACTTCCTCATCTCCTGTCACAATTTTTTTTGTCCCATCTTTTTCTACCATCCAAAATGGCTTTTCCTTTCCTATCTACCAACTCCTTCTCACAAACTTCACAACGAGGTTGAAGCCTCACTACCTCTAGAAAGCCTTCCTTGACCAGCCATCCGCAACTACTCCTCCCTACTGGAAATTCATACAGACTGTAACATTTCAAAACCAGCAGAACAACAACATAAGACGCAAACCAGGCTGGAAGTGTTTGTCCCTCTCTAAGCAATTTCTAGTGGCAAAGGAGCAGGAACAAATCCTCCTTTCTTCCAGACAAGACCTCTCCTTCTCTTCCTATTCTCTTGTCTCAAGTTCAGGAGACAACCTGGAAGCCTGACATTTAATAAATAAATGTGATGCTTACTTAAATGTGTATGTTTTCCAGGGGAGGTGTATGGTCTGCCTACAAATTGTTTTCGATACCTCATTTCATACATGAGCCATAAAAAGTGAAATATGTGGTAAGACAATCTCAGTCATATAATAAGGAAACTATTATTTGGGAGAATTGGTTTACAATCATTTTAGGTGTGTGTATGATATAAATATGTTTTACCAAATAAAGACCAGATCTGCAATACATCAGAACTACAGTAGGAAATGATAACCAGGGACAGCTGGCAAATGTGACATCCTTTCTTTTCACTATTTAGTACATATTATATTCCCTACAAAATAGCACTGAATGTTTTCCTATGAGCACCAAATACCAAGCTCAGACAAATAAAACTTTTTTTTACACCTATGAAACAGTTTTAAACAAAACATCGAATTTCAAAAGTGAGGTGAAAATGTTTTGTAATATGGCTACATTCAAGGAACTTGTTTATGTATCTCAGTATTGTATTAATGTGCATTGTAATACATACAAAAGGCATTATTAAGTCTTCCTATACATTCAATTTGAAACTTTCAACATATCTGCTTTGCAAGGCAAGATTTTTTTTTTTGGTGAAACCAGGGATTGAACTCAGGCCCTTGAACTTGCCAGGGAAGCACTTATTCCACTGAGCCATCTCCCCAACCCTCGAAGGCAAGATTTTTACTTTGAAGAGAACAAAATCCTAGTGTATTTATAATTTTAGAAAAAACCATACCTAAAATAAAATTGTCTGGCACAGAGTAATATATGAGGAGTACCGTATTAATAATCTACACAGATTTTTAAAGGCTCCCATTATATTCTTTTAAGGAACCATGTCTTTATGTATCAATGTATTTTTACTATATTACTCATAGTAATTATAAACTGCATATAATTGATAAAATCAGCATAAAAGTTCTGTGATTTTTAAAGACATACATAATTTTCTGTAAGTACACACAGAGACAAAAAGGTAGTTTTTTTGTCTATATATGACAAAAAGGTAGTTTTCACTATGACTTTTAAGAATATTTTTAATATTGTAATTTAGTATACTGCTTTAATAAAGTTTATAAATGTCCCTAACTCAAAAACTAAAATCAATCATGTTTACAATCAATATCATGTAGAAAAATGATTCACAATGTAAAATAATTATGCTACTTAACTCCTCAGTTTAAATATAAAAGGGACTATAAGATGCATTAATATTAACCTAATGTGTTCCACTGCACAGGTTAACATTTCAGATGCTTCCATTTTTCAATCCACTGTACATAAGGAAACCCAGTTATCAAATCTATTCTATTTAATTTCTTAGAAAACTGCTAGCTCACTCCACTTTCTTTGTGAATTCTGCTTCTCTCCATTATTTTCTCATCTTTATAACAATTAATAATTATTGGTCTCAAGAAGCAAGGGCACAAAGCAAAGCACAGGAATTACAGTATTTTGATATGAAGTAAGAAGCAAGTTTCTGCTACACGAGTCAATAATACTCTAGCCAATTTGTTCTTCTTAACCGCACAGCACTGAGGGTCACAATTAGCTCATCAGTACAGTGAGCAACACATGTACACATTCTCCAAACTAAGCCTTTTAAATAAAGTAGTGCAAGCATCTTTCTAGCTTAAGAATTTGAAATAGCAATCAAATCTGAACCCTAAATCATTTGTCTCTATAACTAGAGACCAGGTCCCCAGGATGTAAATCTCATCCAATAAGACAAGGCACACTGAATGTATTCTTAACTGTAAGTAATTTCTTAATTTTAGAATCTAGTGCCCAACACTGGCAAGTAAATAATGTGATTTATGAGCCCGTACTTTAATGCTGCTTTACTAGAGTTCAATGAACACATGCACACCCTAAATGCACAGTGTGAATGTGATTCCTACAATGCAGAAAACATAGCAGGTTTCAGCCATGGCAAATCCACTTCATCTACTTATCATTTGAACACTAATATTTAGAATACTTAAAATGCCTGCTGAACACAGCAGCTCAACATCCCCCTGGGGTTGCCTCAAAGCAGAATCACATCTCTCCCCTCAGTGATTACTGAGTTTTAGGAAGGCAGGTAACACCGGGTAGAATTTCTCATGCAGCAGCAATGTAACTCTTCCCCAAAATTTTAAAATCCAACATTCCCTACTCTCTCTCTCTCTCTCTCCCGTCTTTTAAGAAAGGAGAGTTATTAAATAGGCATCTAAAGCATGGTATTTGCATGGGTTTGAAAAATGTGTTTTTCCTCTACTTGCTGCTAATATGTAAGATGTTTACAGATCTGATTAGAAAACCTGGTTGTACATTAAAGTATTGCTTTCAATGAAATTCTTTTAGTGAGATCTACCTCCACAGACACACGAGCACAGAAATAATACACATTTACATGCACACAGCCACGTTAACAAGCACATAGGCACACGCTCACCTAGACCAGTAATTAAGCCCACACTGTTCTGTGAGCTCCCTTTGACATCCTTTTGCATGCATGTTATTCAAAAGACAGATCTTTAAAAAAATAATAAGCACCTGCACATAATGAACGCCAAAGTGGCAGGTTTAGAGAAGCAAATACGTTACCAGACGCATTTTTGAAGTTTCTGGAACACCTGCAGGTAAAAGGAGACTGCGAGTGAGAAGCTGGCACGCGGTATTCCTCAGAATCACAGAGCTGGATGTGGCTGCGGGGGAATGCAGGCGCGTGTGAGGCTGGAAACCTTGGAGTTGAGCTCACTCTAGGCATCAGAGAGCCTCAAAGAGGGGAAAGAAAGAGGCAGCCTGCAGACAGCTAGATGAAAAACTTCTGGCACCTCTCCAGCTCAGGAATGGATTCTCTGTAATTTGGAGATGCATAGTGATGGAAATGAAGAGAAAGTTGGATTTACAGATGGATTGGCTCAGCTGGGCAGAGACAGACAGGTAGCAATCCTGAGTGCATTTTAAAACAGTAATTCAGGAGCAGGAATGAATCAAAAAATTAACAGAAATCTTTTTCTGAAAAAAAAAAAGGCTACTCCAGCCAGCTTCCCCAGATGCCTCTGCAAACTTCAAATGGATCATTCCATCAGCTATTTGTTGAACATTTTATTAATCCCAGTGCAGAGGTAAACTGGAAAATCTAATTCCTTTTATGTAGAAAACTGGATTTATTGCTTCTTTTTATAATGCACTTTAGACATATAAACACATAGATTTACTTACAGAATTCTGTATCTTGTAGAAAACCACTACTGTTTGGCCCAGATAAAATGGTAAAAGGCTTGTACTCAGCTTTTCAAGGAAGTGGAGAAAAAAAAAGTCTCAATAATCAGAAGCTGAGCTGAGTGCTGATATTTAAATGTACAGTTTGAAGCAAAGAGAATATAAAAGAAGAGCTCTTAGCCAGTAAGTGGCATATAAGAGATACAGTTATATACAAGCATCGAGCAGGCAGGTGGCTCAAGCCTATAAATACATACATAATTAAGGATAGAGAAAAAAGGCATTGGCAAATTAAGTTCTTAGAGACAATAGCTATAATTGTGCGTAGGCTTACAAATAGGCTAATTATTTCTAGGGAGCACATGTGGACTTCACCTTGTCTCAAGAACTCTTAAGCCTCAAGAGAGAGTGGGGTGGGCAGGCACTGCACTCGGGTAATCTAGACTCAAATATAATGAGAAGGGCGATATTGCCGCGAAGGCTACTGTCAGACCGCATTGGCCTGGGTGGCTTAACTGCTCATCCAGCCTTGCAAAGGACCATTTGCCTGGCTGCAGCAGCAAATGTGCTACCCGTGGGAGGGAGGAGGTGGGAGGCAGACCTTACTCGTCTTACTACAGGTATACCTTTGGGAGGTGTGGGGCTAACAACCCCTGGGCTGAGTGTGGGAGTAATTCTTTCCGAGGTCACACTTATCTATAATAAATTCAAAGTAGAATTAATGATGACCAATTAAGCTATTTATTATTTTAACTCTTGAGGTCAAGGGCAGTGCAATATTTGTTTATTGATAGAGATTCCATGGCCAAATGGCTTTTTAAAAAAAAGCCAGGCTCACCCTTAAGCATGGTTAATAAAACATATTGACTGAGGCAACTCTCAGCCTCCTCACATTCCTTGTCCCTTCCTGACCAGGATTTCATCACCAGTGCTACTTGTTCCACCCATTCATTCAAAAATATCTACTGAGCTCTGCATCATAGATAACACAATGGCACTTAGGAGACTTGTTGGCAGCTTCCCGCTGTGAGTAGTAACACAGCAGATTCAGCATGGGAGACTCAGAATTGCTTGTAAACACGTCATGCTCACTGCCATGCCTTCATTCGTGTTGGGTTCCTTCGTGGTGGCAGTATGAGGCAGCAGAGTTTTCATGTGTGTTTTGAAAAATCCCCTACAGTGATTCTGATCAAGTTCCTCTCATACAAACCACCCTATAGGAGCAACTGCAGTTCAAGACTATTGTTACAGTCTTTGGCAGAGGAGCACATCACATCCACTGTCACCTTCAGACTCAAGCTACACAGTTACCCAAGCTACCTGAACATTCGGGTCTTAGTAACTCATCCCACCACAGGGAAAACTCGTGCTTATTCGGCTGACCCCAAATTTAGGTCTACAAAGTTCTGAATCCATTGAGAAGCTAAAGCTGATGACAAAAGTCAAATCTCTTGGTTCCTTCACAGTACCTCTCTGAGCCTCTGTGTGTTCCCTGTGGAAGGAGAAAGGTAGGCAGGCTTGGAGACTATGATGATAGCCAAAACATATATGAATACCTCCAATGAAGCCAACTCTGTCTCATTCTGGCACCCAGGCAAAAGGAAGCCTGAAACGAGAGTGCAGAATTCTTGACTTTGGTTATCTTGCTCCTTGGAGGCACTTCATCAGCAAACCAGTCTAGTGGAGATAAACCTTCAGTCTGAGGAGCTGGGGTCCTAGCATTCGCCAGCATGAACTTCTGTTCTTTTACACCACTGAAGGATCTCTAGCAAGAAGAAATCTTCTGCCATCCATTACTCCAGCATCTCCCTCACCTTCAGTACCAGTAGCTGCTTAGTGAATGTGAGATTCCAGACCCATAAAGTGAATGAGTGGACACTCATAGCCAGAAGCCAGGCTGCCACTCATGGAAGATTCTCTTTAAAAAGTGTGAGGTCCTGAGAGAGGGGGCCAAGTGCTCACATGAAAGACTCCTTCAGGCTGTACTCCTAAATCTCTGGTGGTAGAAGAATGACTCATGCCATTCCTCAGCGATGTAGGAGAAGACAACCACATCATCCTTAGTGGATGGTCTGCCCCCGACATGCTCCATGATCAGCACATGCAGAGCTTTGTCCCACAACCTTAACGCACACTGAGAATAGGGACAATGAAGAACGGCTCACAGCAGCGGGAGGGGTGTTACACTCAGTCCCAGCTCCTCCCAATCTGGAGAGGCATTTTGAAGACAAAGCTCATGTGACCCATGAAAACAGGAATTGCCTCTTATAATTATTCTACTGAACAATATTTTCTATCTCCTTTTATTTTCTCTTAAGAACGTCAGAAAAACTTGACCTTGAAACACAAAGTCATGAGGAAAAGCAGAACTAGTCACTACTCATATGCTCAGTGCAGAGACTGATCTGAGTCAGAAAGCAGGATTCCCTCTTTGGAGCATGCTGATTTAATTCTCTTGGGGCTAAGCAGCAGAAGCACCTGCCCAACGGCATAGGTCTTCAGTTCAAACTCCAGTACCAAGAGGAAAAATAATTTTGAAAAATTAAATTCTCTCATACTGCTTTCTCTTCTGTAAAAGAAAAAGAAATCCTTATCCAATTGTTTTGAGAGCTAAAATCTGAAAAGTTCCTGGCACAGAGTAAGTCATTGAAGAAACAACAACTCATGTTGTAACAATCAAGAGTTCCAGTTGCCTTTGCTGCCCACATGAGCTGGTGAGCTCCTCGAGGACAGGGACTGTGCCATAGTCAGTTGCCTCGCCCTGTATCCAGTGTGTTACAGGTCTTCAGAAACATTCTAAAAGCATTCACTGAGCATCTACCACAGCCATCTTCCAGACTAAGTGTCAAGGATTTGGTAGTATACAAAGTGGATGTGACTCCTGCAGCCCCAGCCTACTGGAGGAGGAAATGGGAAATACTGCCTTAAAGAATTTCAGAACATAAATAAATCCATTAATTAGTTAATAATCACCTTCTTAGTTTTTTTGTTCATAACAACCCCGACAATGTCAAGAGCAAAAATGGAAGAAAATCTATGACTGCTTCAGATAATTATCTTCAAACTTGGGGACTAGGACTGATGCACTGGGCCTCATTAAGTGGCAGGTCTGTCCTTAGGAGCCAGCCCCTGAGACCTATGGGACTAACCCAGACAGCCTTTTGAGCTGTTCTTATAATCCCTTCCATATCAGCAAAACATTCTGGGTGTTGGCCTCGGTCTTTTCACATCCAAGCTGTCTGAAATGCAATAACGTTTTTTTTAAAGAGCAATCGGGATTTTAATTAAAGTTCCAGGGATCCAGCCAAGGATGTTTTTTTCTAAATGAGAAGCAATATCTGTATTTGGAGACAGAGCATTTCATAACAGAAATCTTATATACTGTGATGAATGATAAATAGTGACATGGTACTGTTCCCTCACAGGAGTGTGTGTGTGTGTGTGTGTGTGTGTGTGCGTGCACACACACACACACACACACACACGCATGCGCGCATGGTCCTGTGTGTGTAATATGTATCCTGCCTAATGAGGATGGAGACAGAGACAAATATACTCCACTTACTTAAACCATTCAGATGTTTAAGGCAAACAGTTAATGGAACAGCACAAGGCCTGTCTCTGAAGGGTAGGAGATTATCTTTTGTTCTCCCTGATGATTCTCTTTGATTTGAAAGGCTTTGGCTATAAGATTCCCAGCAAACAATACAGAAAGACTTTGGCTGATAGACCGCAAGTGCTGGTCTATCAGTGCCTACCGTGCACCTAAATCAGAGGGCAACCATGTGGGATACTGCAATTTGGTGCCCTTCATAAATAGTGTTAAATGGATTTAAAATCAGACAAATTCCTCATAATCCGCACTCCTAAAGCCAGTCAACAATGATAGAAAGTGAGGTTCCAAGCCATCCAGATTTCCTCCACAAGCCTAAAAAGCCTACACTCACAACAGTGTGCCCTGTCACATTTGGGGCCCCTATCAGATGTCCTGGACTCTATCAGAAGGAGGCCCTAGTCAGAGACCTGCTGGGAACTGCAAGTCCTCTTCAGGCAGAAAGGCTAGAAGCTTGGGAGCTTCTAGTCCCTACCTATCCCCAGAGGCTGTGGCATGGAGCCAGCAATCCCAGATGCTTCCCCGGGACAGACAACTGGAAAGCAGACTGCTATGAATCTGCCACGAAGCTGCAGCCAAGGTGCTGGCTAGGTGCCATGACTAAGTCTATGGGCTTGGAACTGGTAGCTGGGGAGATGGTGGTGAGCCGTGTTTCCTTGGCATTATGGGTGCGATTTCTCTAGATCTAAAGGGAAAGGATGAGAAAGCTACCTTTTGAAACTGTAATAGACAAAATTTCTTCTATAAACCCTTATACATCTTAGAGAAAATTGACTTGATCTTCACCTGTGTAGCAAACCATCAGCAATTAGATAAATTCTTCTCAACACAGTCTTTTATATCAACTCCAGCTGGTTATAGTAAATACAAAAACCAGGGACCGAGGAGATAGCTCAGTAGAATAAGTGCTTACCTGGAAAGTGCAAGGGCCTGAGTTCAATCCCCGGTTCCACAAAAAAAGATAATAATAATAAGATAATGTCATACACAATACACACACAGACATATATATATATATATATATACATATATACATATATATTAATCTATATTCCTATGTATTTTGCTACAAGACAAATATATGTAAAGATAAGAAGACGTTCAATCCCCCCAAACCAGCCAATGGACATAAAGGAGAACAATGTACAAGCACTACACAGGGAATTTCAAGGCATCAAAATGTATGCCTAAGAGTCAGTCAGTTATCAATTCTGAATCAAAAAGTGATGTCTGAGGGTCACTGATTCTCAAATGTTACAAAGCATGGCAGTGGTTGGATAGGAGGGCTTCCATACCAAGTTCAGGAACCACATGGTATAAGAGATAAGTACTGGACAAAAGCTTCCAATTGCTGCCCTAATATCTACTATCTCCAACTTAGCCTCACCCTCCCCTAGCAGTGTAGAAACCACCAGTGTACAAAGAAGCAACCTTTTTCTAATTCAATATAAAAACCCAAACTACATATATCAATTTGAATACCAAATGGAAAGTGGTAAACAAATGTATCACAGTCATACTGCCTGATCTCAGCCCCAAGGCATCAGACTATCCCTAATAAACCACTACTGTTTATATCCACATAATATTTTAGCCAAAGGGAAAATTTCCTACAAGAATGCTAGGAGCAAGTCTGTATTAAGTGATACAGAAAAGGAAGGCAAGAAAACCAAGCCATCTCCATTCTGGCAATGCAGCCCAGTCGGGGGTAGAGCTTTTCAATTAAGTACTAGACTTCCAGAAAGCCTTATAGATTGACTATCAAAGTTCTTGCTCAACTGAACTGAAACCCTGCAAAGTGGCCACCACTAAAACACCGAGGAATTCCTCATATAAACAGTAGTCAATCTCTATTAACCTTTGTGAACATGAAAAACAAATGGAAAGGTTGAGGGATTAACAAGGAGACAAACACAGATGCCAGACACAGGCACGATACTGCCATAAATGCTACAATCACATAGTGGTTAATTTTAGTATACTAGAAATGGCTCTCACAATAAACAGTATTTTCTAAAAATAGAAGTTCATTAAAAGTAGGGGCTGAGTCTAATCTGTATTTTTCCATACAGCACTCTAATTAATCCCACATCTACAGTGGGAGTGTTTATTGAAGATACCATAGTGGTACCTTCTGAAGATTTGAAGAATCGGTAAATGTATCATTCAACTTCCTTAATTGGAGATTGAAACAGAATTAATTAAATTTACAAGTTGTAAAGATACTTTTTCCCTTTAGGGGAGAAAGATTCAAGAGTGTAGATTTGACTGACAACACCTTAGAGTCTAATATCAGCTCTGGAGCACTCCCTTAGTCCTTAACCTACTCCCCTCCACTTTACATCACCATTTCAGCCAGCAATATCTGGGGTCTCACAGGCACATATGTTTACAGCCCTGAAAACAAGTTCTGACTCTGTCCAGATCATACTCCATGCTCACAAATATCCCCACAGCACGCCCCTTGGGTCTGGGTGTGTGCCTACTACTTTTAAAAGTCCTGCCTTCAAGACTGTAAACCAGTGAAAGAAATCTTCCTAGACTTTGAAGCAACACTGGCATCACTTATGTAGGATTTCTGAAGTCTGGATCATGAGACTATAGGAAGAGAAGGTCAGAGGCTGTAAGTGGACGCATCTCCTGGGTTCCTATGAGAAAAATCATAAACAGAGAAACAAAAACAAAGCTCAGGAAAAGGCAGGAGGGCCATGGCTGGTCAAGTCTATGCAGGTGTTATTTGAACCCATCACCTTCCAGATGAACTCCCTCCTTGTGAATCCCTCAACCATACAACGTCAAAGAAATGAATGACCCATGTCAGTACTGGTGAACCTTTTAGAACTTTCAACGATACAAACAGCCCACTGCGGTATTTGTGCACCTTTGCCACCATTGACCTAGTCTGTGATTCCATTCATTTTCTATCTTCTTTCCTAAATATTCAGAAATAATTCAGAATCTATTAATATTTTTGGTTCAGACAATACCAACTTAAAATTAGTGCAGACCAAGGTAGAATTTAGTTTTATCTCCACAGTGGAAGTTCTGAGTGCTCTACGCAAATGCTTAGGCTGGTTCAGGTAAATAAGTATACAATAAAAACTTTGAGTAGAAAAAAATCAATAAATAAACAGAAATCTGAAAAAGGCTTTGAGTAGAAAGAAATCCACTGATAATATGGAAGTAAGGGCCTGGCAGGAAGAGGGGAAAGATCAGTAGATTGGAAAGCACATCATAATCAAATTTCCTCGATTCCACCGACCAGAGTTGGCCAACATCTCCATCCAACATTTTCACATTCAAGTAAATACCCAAGACATATAAAAGCTAAAAGCGAATGGTCAGTTGGAAAATACTCTTAATGCTACCATGTAACTATGAAAACAAGAATTCATTATGAGTCATATTTTAAGTGTACAAAATACTATATTCAGAAAATATTAATCTGGATATCTGATTTTAAAATTAATTAACTGATCCACAACACATTTTGTCATTACTATTCATAAAAATATAGAGCTCTACTTGTATATAATACTCTAGGAAACAGAATAATGACCTCCCAAAATGTCAACATTTTAATTCCTTAAAACTATGCTACTTCATGTGAAAAAAGAAAATTAAGGTCACTGATAGAATTAAATTTGCTAAGCTGCTGACTTTTCAGGAGATTTTCCTGGATGATCCTGGTGGGCCTAACAGAAGGACAGGGACCCTGGCACACCTGATGGGGAGCAGGACAAGTGTCAAAGGGATGCAGTATGAGAAAACTTGGCCAGTGCCTCACGGTTTTGAGCGTGGACCCAGAGCCGACGCACACTCTGCAGCCTCCAGCAGCTGGAAGGAGCGGGGCAGAGTCTCCCCAAGAGTTTCAGAGGGAAAAGTGGTCTTGCTGAACCCTTCATTTTAACCAGTGAAACGGACCTCTAGAAATGTAGGATTATAAATCTGAATAATTCTAAGATACTAAGTTTGTGGCAGTTCTTTATAACAGCAATAGAAAACTCAAAGGCCAAGAATTTAAAGGCCTTCACACAACTATTTCTCTGACATTCATTGTAAATTCACTTTTAAATGGTAAGGAAACAAAATGATATAGTTAAAGAATTCATTTTCAGCATCAAACAAATGAGTGATCTGAAAGTAAGAATGAGCAAACATTTAAAGATTAATAAGACACCATTCTAGGGGTAAGGGGACTGTAAAACTCCAAAGCATTTATGTGATTTTAAATCTGTCCTCTTTGGGCTGCCGTGCAGCTCTTTTTGTTTCACAGTGAGGTAATGTGCAAAAGATTTTAAAACAATGTGATGAAGAGTTGTCTTAGAGAAAATGGTAATGCACTTCGGATCCTCCCCGCTCCCTAGCATTTGCTTGGGTGTCATTCTAAGCTCTACTTTAGCTTTCATTTTGAAGAGCACAATATAATATTTGCTTCAAGATCTCTGATGAGGTGAGGTACCGTACTAGGAATAGCAAGCAGGCAGATTCTGACAAGGTCAAAATAAACTGTTCCCAGGGTAATAGCAAAATTCCAGCTGTTCATCACTTCATCACATGCAGCGTAGGGGAGCAGCAGAGGAGAGGGGGGTTTTACTTATCACTAATTTGCTGAAGTTGAGTTTCAGTCTCCTAATTTCAAGAGCCTCCAAAAATCAAATTCTACATATATTATGTCTAACTGCAAGAAAATTATATGAACAAGGAAAGGGAACAATGAATCCACTAAAACAAGGCAGGACACATGACCATTCCATCCCTAAAGGCATTGCCACAGCTGGTCGTAAGAGAGTGCAGATAGCTCACATGCTAAGCTGACACTATCCTTCTGAAGAGCCTGCTTCTTTGTCTTTAATTGCAGGGCTGCGGTACGGCGAAGAGTGTGGGCATCAGCAGATTTGGGTCCTGGGACTTGATAAATAAGAACCTGTGGCTCTAGGTTTGCTATCAAAAGTTAAGAAGATTAAACTAAATTAGTATGTTCCAAAATTTGGGTTCTACATTAGCAGAAGTAGTACAAGAGCTGATAGAAAGTAATGAATTACACTGATTCAATATTACAAATGTAATGTAAGACTACAATAAAAGAAACCTATTTCTGTGCCATCCAGATAGCTCAGCAGACTAAAGCACCCACTTAGGCAGGAGCAGGGACCAGGGCTCAATCCCCGGCATGCTGCAATGGCCCTAACACCAGGGCATGCTGACAGTGACTGAGACTGGGTGTGGTGGCACAAGCCTGTAATCCCAGAGCTTGGAAGGCTGAACACAGGAGGATCACTATGAGGTCAATCTGAGTAGTGAGATCCTGTCCTGAAATATATTTTAAAAATAAATAAATACATTTCCTTTAGAATGCTATTTCCTTTTCAATGGTCTTTTTAACTTTTCTGTGAAGGTCCATGAGCAAGTTTCAACTTGGTGCTAGTGTAATTTTCACAGCTTCTTAATGCCTCCCAAAATAAATGAACAGAAGAAATAAAAAAAACTTTTAACAGGGAGGTACAAGCTTTGAATTCATGGATTTCCAAAATAATAGCTATAATTTAAATATTGTTTTTATCTTTATTGTATTTTATTTCATATTTATAGTATAAAAGACTAATTCTTTTACATTTGAGGTATAAGGGGGTTTATTTAAATAATAAGAGGATTATTTTATTTTATTTCATATTTATAGTATAAAAGACTAATTCTTTTACATTTGAGGTATAAGGGGGGTTATTTAAATCATAAGAGGGGGCTGGGGAGATGGCTCAGTGGAATAAGTGCTTCTCTGGCAAGTGCAAGGGCCTGAGTTCAATCCCCAGTTCCACCAAAAAATAATAATAATAATAATAATAGGGCTAGGGAGATGGCTCAGTGGAATAAGTGCTTCCGTGGCAAGTGCAAGGGCCTGAGTTCAATCCCCAGTTCTACCAAAAATAAATAAATAAATAAAATAAAATAAATCATAAGAGGATATTGGTTTTAAAAATAATAGCTAAATAAAAATAGGTGCTAAGTACACAAATAGAAAACATTTTACAATTAAATTCTCAATTTAAGCTTGGAAAATAATGAGTTAAATTATTTCTAGAACATTTTCCCATTCAAACATTTTATAAAACAATAATCAGAATTTTGCCTCAGTTACCAGGGCAAATCTTTAATACCCCATCTATCCCATTTAGTTGCAAAGGTACTTCTACAGCTTTGTTATTACTGAGTTAATGTTTATATGTGGTATTTCCAAAAAATACATAGTAAATTTCTAAAAGACAACATCTATGTCTCACTAACATATATTAAACAAATAAATGAGTCAAATTTCTATACATATATGTGTTTATGGGCCTCCTAACTTGAAAAGAACCCTGAGTTTAAAGCTAAAATTGAGTCAGAATAATATATTGTTTCCTAATTCCTGATTTCTCCAAGGACCCATAATTGCAGTGAAGTGATAAGGCTATTCCAACTCAAGCAGTCCATCTAGAAACAATTTTTGAGAACTGTTGTTTCTAGAACCACCTACACTCTTCATTCCTATGATAAACTACCAGATTCAAGCTACTTTATAGAAGGTCTAGTTTGGTTCACAGCTCTAGAGGTGGAAGGTCTAGGGACTCCATTTGTGACAATCTTTTTGCTGACAGAATGTATATAACACATACATAGCACATATTGCATACAAATTACAATATTCAAAATTCAGGTGTGTTTAAAATTCAGTCCACATATTGTTGTTTGAGTTCTAGAATCAAACCCAAGGGCACTGCAACACTGAACTACATTCATATCCCTTATTTTTTGTTTTGAGTTGCCCAAGCTATCTCTGAACTTGCAGTCCTCCTATGTCAGTCTTCCCAATAGCTGAGATTAAAGGCTTGTGCCACCTGATAGAACTTAATTCTGGTTTTAGAGCAGATAATATTGGAGTCTGAAGATTTTAGCTTAGTGGTACGGAGTTTGCCTAGCATACGTCAGGCCCTGGGTTTAATCTCTAGCACCAAAATAAGAACCTATTTCTAACTTCTCTATCTATTGCTGGTGATCACTTATCATAGTTTAGAACTGTGCTAGAAATTCTATATACACACAAGTAGCCCTTATCATAAAGACTGGAGAAAATATACTTAAATAAGTTAATAAATTGCCTAAGGTCATGCAAATAGAAAGCAGTAGATTTAAAAACTAGATCCAATAAGCCGGGTGTGGTGGCGCATGCTTGTAATCCCAGCACTCGGGAGGCTGAGGCAGGAGGATTGTTGTGAGTTCGAGACCAGCCTGAGCTACAAAGTGAGCTTAAAGCCAGCCTGAACTGCATAGCGAGACCCTGTCTCAAAAAGACAAAAAAAATAAATAAATAAAATAAAAATAAAAATAAAAACTAGATCCAGTCTACTAGACTCCAAAGTTGTATCTTTCCCATTATATAATTTGCTTTGTATGATAATAATAACTATTAGCCTCAAATGTCTTCAAACAATAGCACTATTAATTATAATTTTGTATACTTCAGACTTATGCCCTGGTGTTAGTTAGGTTTTAGAATATCATCTGTCTTTAGTGATTAAAAAGAAAATATCATCATTATTACTATTAAAACATGATAAAAGTTAAGATATAAGAATAAAAGAAGCAACATGCACAAATCCTTGTCCACAGAGCCCTAAAAAAAATAAAGAAAAAAATGAGGGAGAATAGGCTGGGAAACAGTGGGGTGTTGTCATTGTGTTACAGTATTTTATTTTTATTAAACTATCTGAAAATAATTATACATATTATTTTGTTATTGAACTAGCAATGCATTATTAAAGTCAGAGTACAGTTATTATAGAATTTGTTGTTTATTCGTGGCTTTTCTTTCAAATCACTGTTTTAAATATGAAGGAACCAAAACCCCATTGTGAGCACACTTGTTCTGTAAGTTAGTGGTCTGTTTAAGGGGATTTCAGATGATGTCTTCAGAGAACGATGAAGAATTCCATCTATTATCCCACACAACCTAAGCTGTGGTTAGCACTAAGATTCCTCCTCCACTGATGTGATACAGTACCTTGTTCTGAGCCCATGCCTGACTGGGCCTTATGCCCTCACCCGTCCTCGGCCCCCAGCATCCTGTACACCTTCTTCCCAGCCCATGGGAGAGCATTTCTGTGCTTTGCAACTGCTTCTGCCTAGAGGGTTTGGGCTCGCTCCATGCCTTTTACTTTTCTCCCGATTTTATGCTGCAGTAAATAGCTTGATAGATTAGAACCTTATACCATAAATGCAAAATAAGTACAGCACATCTACCTCCTTATATGTTCCTACTGGGAAGAAAAGAAAACGGCACTTTCATTTTAAGGTTTGAGTTTTCAAATAGTGTTAGAATACACTATTCAGAAGAACTCGAGATTTGAGATACTGGCTAAAGTCAGGACTTTTCTAACATTCCAAAAGCTATAAATTATTTCTAATGTAAATTAGAAAATACATTGGCCTCAGTAGAGTGCTAGATTTGTCATTATCTTTCATTATGGGAAAAGGGCTATCCATTGGACAGTTTTCTCTAGGGAATATAATGCTGCGTATTTTCTGAGATAGAAATCTCTATCTTGTGTTGATACCTGTACATCTACTTTTAAAAATGTTGACCAACCTTTGCAAAGCTTCACTGCACAATGTTGACTACACAAAGGAAGCCCTCGTGTCTGGGTCAGCTATTGGCTGGTTGTACGATGTTGGACATGTTGCTCAGCCACTTACCCTTACACTTCTTGACTATAAAATGTAGGAAATAATCATGCTCACTTTCTAAGGCTTCTCTGAAGAGGCCATTCACAGTAATGCAGATATCAATGCCTGCAGCATAATTCCTGCAGCGCAGTAAGTGTTCTGCACTGTCTACCATCATAGCACAACTATTTTGCAATGTCTTTGTCTATTTGTATAGTTTCACACTGCCTCACTGTACCCTTATAATGCAGGAATTATATCATTCACCCTTATCACTGCAATCTTTTTATTATGTATTTGGTACAAAGGCTCACTATGCAGCTCAGACTCATAGTGCTCCTCCTGTTTTCAACCTCCCCAGCACTGGGATTACAGGTATGTGTCACCACACCCCGACTCAGTTGTCCACTCAGTGTACCTGAGGGCGGGGCTAGCATGTTGTGTGGGACTGGAGATCGAATCCTGGTCCTATACTTGCCAAAGCAGGTGCTTAGTCCACTGAGCTGTCTTGTCAGCCCTATCACTACAATCTTGAATGACCCATAGCATACAGTAGGATCTCCTAAATTTCTATTGAATGAATTAACAGACCAATGCTACTACAATGATTCTTACCAATATGCAGCCAAACTCCTTCTTGCAGGGGCTTATTAAAATTAGAGAAAAACGAAGGCTTACTTGATCCCTTTAGGGTTTGATCACTATTTTCATAGAACAGAAGAATATTTAAATTAAAAACACATATTGTGAATCATGAAGAATAAAATGAAAAAAAAAAGTGGAGAATTGCATGGAACATTATCACTATGTGCTGAGAGTTTTAAATCTAGTCTTTCATACACACACTTAAAGGATACTTTCATTAGTAATGCTTTAGTTTTTCTGACACTGCTAACTAACTTAGAACAAATTAGCCAAACTGGCTAGTCGAATGCAGAATTTGAATAAGGACTCTTCCAACAGTGGGTTAAGAGGCTGTCAGTGCTTGTGTTGGTCTCTTCACCCACCTTGTATTGTTTAACCTGACTCATGGAGCTTGAGTCCCAAAAGACAGTTGGCTTGAAGCATTTCAAAGTTCATACTATATTTTAAAAACTACATCTACATATGTATGTACAGACCATCATCTCATGATTGTAAAAAGAGGAGATGACACAATATGAATAGTATTTATAAAGTATGTTTGTATAACCAAATCTCCTATGACACGTATTCTCTCATATTCTCTCTCTCTCTCTCTCTCTCTCTCTCTCTCTCTCTCTCTCTCTCTCTCTCTCTCTGTTTTCTCATGGTGGTGGCATCTGCAGTTTCAACAATACTTTATCTGCATGTCTATGGATGGCTAACTTGGCTAGTTCACTTTGTTTAAAGCTGAACCTAGTAAAAGCAAAACAAAAAACTCATGCACCTCTTGGGAGCTAATTAGTGGGGAACTTGCACTCAAAAATCCATCTCCAAGCACTGTGTGTACCTCATTTAAAACCATAATTTACCTTTCTTGTTTCAGTTTATCAAATAGTGCCAATTCGTGGTTGTTGGAAAATTAGGATGGTTTAGTATTTTCTTACCTTGGCTTCCAGATTTAGTTTGCAAAATTTTCATGCAATTGCCAGTGAGATGGTAGCAAAAAATGGTTGATTTCCTTTACTTGCTACCATTTCCTTCCAGTAAGGAGAGCGCAAAATCTTTAAACCATCAACAGTCACTTAGAAAACAAAATCTTTAAACCACCTACAGTCACTTGGAAAACAATCTCTTTTTACATTTTTTCACCCTTCTGAGTTAATGAGTCTCTAACTTAAAAAATAACAATTAATAAAGAAGTAATAAAGTCCTTCAGCCTCAACATTGATCCACTCAAATAGTCTTTACATAGATGTAAGGATATTTTGTTGATATTCTTATTAAATGTGTCATCTTCAAAATGTAGTAATAGTAAAGATAGCAATCTCAAAGTAAATTGAAAGTAGATTTGAGTCTATTAATATAGAGTTCATGTGAATATTTTATTATATAATTTGCAAATAAGACTGATAATTCATTCAGTTGGTTCACCAGAACTAACTGGCTCATTCTGAAAGTGTACAGTTTTAAACTTAAAATAGCTTTTATGAGAAAGACATTTGATGATTATGATTAATTCAATTCCAGGCCACTGGTGTAAGAAACAAAACAATAACAACAGAAAATGTACATTTAATGCCTCCAAAATTTAGTGAGTCACTACATTAGTTTGCAAAAATCCATGTCAAAATATTTTTTTCAGAAAATTTAGAAATTTCTAAAAACCATTTCCATAAAATAAATGTGATAGCATAGGTAATAACACACATAACTGGAAGGGGAAAGCACTTCCATTTTTCTAATTAAAGTCATAATTAAGATTGACAGTTTCCCTAGGAAATTCGAGTCCCTTTGTGTGACTTCTAATATCTATTGCTTCAAACATCAAATTCCTTCACCTAGCAGGAGATGATTTTATAACGGCATTCCAGATATGAATTTCCCTCTCCTAGGTCCTAAACCCTAGAGCATTTCCTAGTTCTGCATTTTTTCAAAGAGAATGTTTGGGAAATTCAAAACATCTCCATGTTAGATCTGAGTGTCTTATATTTGCCAGAAAGATGGCTGGAAATAATTGACACCCTTAAAGCCCTTTTTTCTTGGTACTCAGACTTATGCCACTCAAACTTTTAATTACAAACTGGCATCTAATAAAGCAAAATGTCATAAAGCTCCTGCAACTACACCCACTTTGCTGTTTTACTGTAGGCCTTTTCTGTATCAAGAACCTGCCTGGCCGATCATTTTTAATTAAATAAATGGCAAGTCCTCCCAGAGCAAGAATTACAATGAAAGTCCGCTTTTCAGCAGAGCAGCTGTGTAAACGGGTTCTAAAATTAGTCATTTCTATCCTGTTTTACAGCTTCAATGTGTCCTCTGAAGCCCGTGTCAGAATGAGAATATCCTGTCATTCCAGTCATTTGGGAATTGGTCCATTATAATGGTGTCGTTGCTAATCCGAACCTCTCGGTACTGAACATTCTGTGCCCAGAGAGGCGTGATCAAAAGGTGCCATTCAAGAAGAGTATTTGCTTTAATTTAGATGGTGTTGACAGAACGATGGGTACTGTAATAAAACCACCTGGCCTCTTGCCCAAGGGATGTATAAGCTAAACAAGACAAACAAGAACATAATGAACAACCCAGGCTGACAGGCAGCAGCTAGCTTCAGATCCCAGACTTCCCGGGCAATTTGTAGCAGAATAGTTAGAAAGGACTTCTGTAGTACCTATTTCTCACATTTTGATTTTTCTTGCAAAAACATCAGTATCATTATCTCTTCCTGAACCACCAAAAACACAATACCAAAACAAAAATCCCCAAATGGATTTTATTTTATTTTTTTACCTTAAAAGACAACAAATATTTTATTTTTTAAAAAATATAGAAGTCAAGGATAGCTAAGACCTGCTTTATTTTAAGTTCAGTAAAGAAAAAATTCATCTTTCATAACTAACAGCCTTATAAATCTAGCCAGCAAGCAGTTGTATAACTGAAGTAATTTATTAGCATTAAAGAAATTAAGAGAATGTATTAGAGATTCTCAACTCTACACGGCTATTTCCATGTCACTCTTCCATGAGAGACAAAGGAGGCACAGGGAGCATTCCACAGCCCTGAGGAGATGAAGTTGTATCCAGCAAATTGCATTTCTTCCCAGAGTTATGGTATTTACTTGCAGTACCAAAGTTGAAAATGAAAGCAGCAAATAGAGGGTAACTCCCTTCTTCAACATTCTAACACACTTAGAGTAGGTTAATGAATATGTGCCCTCACAAATAAGCAGGCCACACATCAGAAGACGCTGACCTGAACATAAAATAAAACTGAAAGTCAGAAGGCACATTCTGGAGAACATATTCCAGTAAATGAGTGAAAACGAAAGTACACTACTACCCAATGAAGTAATAAAGTCAATTTTCTGAAACTCTTATTCAAACCTTAACAAAAAGACATACTCGTTTAAATCTTAGTTCTTAAAAGTATAGAAGACTTTTTGTTATTTAGTCCAAGAAAAGCTTTAAATTCACAACATAAATAAGACAAAACAACATTCTGTTCCAAGGTGACTGTTCTCAGAGGCGTCTCCCTGCTCGCTTCCTCCTAACATATCCCCAAGTGCAAAGGCAGCCAGTTGGCAGTGCTATGGAAGATCCTCTGTGGGCTCAGCGGCCTCCTCATCCTGCGCCTCCTCTGGGTGCAGTCAGTCTGTGCCTGTCTTCTGTATTCCCCCTCACTGTCCGATCCTCCTTCAGCTCTGGCAGCACACTGGCCCTGGGGAGAACGCCACAGGCTTTGTCTGTGGGAACAGCTCCTTTCTGCTGGGTAAGATAATAAAAAAGTGCTTCTTGCCAGTCTCTTGTTTGCAGGTATTCCAGAATAATCTCGAATACATGAGTAACTGCCAGAACATTCCGACTATTCATCTTCACAAAATTTCCAAAGAGAAGCTTGGCGTGATCAATCTCATAATCCGATGCTTGTTTACATGTGAATCCCTTATGATGGTTGTGCTCTACCGGTCCTCCAATCACATAGGCCTTTGATTCATCTAATTCCTGCAGGACGCCAGAGGAATCTGACATAAGATACACCAGGTCTTTTTTTTAATGAGTTCACTCTAGTGCTCTGGTTCGACGTGGGTATCCTTCTAGTTGTCATCCCTGTTCTTTTTCAATTGGCCTCCATGGCTTGTCAAGTAAAACTGTACAGGATGCAGCGCTCTTCGGTTTTCTGCGTAACATTGCTGAATCTGCTTATGAAGTTTCTTAATATCGTTTAACACCATCAAGTCATCAAACCTACAGTCAATAAGGTGGAGTTTACTATAGCCAACTTCTCTTTGAACAGGTTTCCTGTCATTTCCATCTGATTTTGATTCCAATGGACATTGTTGCTCTAATTTGTTTCTCTTATGTCTTTCCTTCCACTTTTGTTTACGGAGTTCTCGTTGTTCTTCCTGTTGTTTCTGCTTCATTAGCTTCTTCATTCAGCATTTATTCTTTTTTTTTTTTTTTTTTTTTTTTCAGAATCAGGAATTGAGCTCAGGCCCTTGTGCTTGCCAGGGAAATGCTTATTCTACTGAGCCATCTCCCTGGCCCCCATTCAGTGTTTAAATACTAACAAAGCCCTTTCATTTACTCTTGGTTTCTGGCCCTCCTCTTGTTCTTCACTTAAGTATTGCTTTCTTTCAGCACCAGAAGTTTCAACAAAATCTGATGTTTCTAATGGTATTATTTGATGTCTCTGAGGAAACGGTCTGAAGCGTGGATGAGAAATGTGGAACAAGCTCAGAGGGCCTTTCTGAAGTGGTCTTGATTTTACTCATGAATCTTCCTGCCCCAAATGGATTTTAGTCCTCTCCTAACCCAAACTCCTACACTGGCATCTTGGAACATTGAAAGAGATGACAGAAGGAATGTGAAGAAGAGTGGAGAGGAAGACTGGAAAAGAGGAAAGAAAGAAAAACGCTCACATTGCCTCAGAGAACATTAAAAAGAATTTAATTTCTAATCCCAAAAGCATTTGATTCCATGCAAAATGACAAATAAATGGTCACTCTGTAATAAATTGTTTTCTCCTTCATTAGTATAATAATCTAATATTGCTAAAGCACATAGCACCATGAAATTCCTCGATATCTTTCAGAATAAAGAATCAGAAATATTTTCTTTATAAAAGCCAATATTCTGGGCCTTGGAGATTGCTCAGTGATCCAAGCGATTTCCTGACAAGTGCAAAGACCAGGGTTCAATCCCCACACCACACGCCATGCCAGCTCCACCTTGCGCACACCTAGCCAGTCACCAAGAGTGGGCATGGTGGTGCACACCTGTAATCCCAGCGTTGGTGAGGGGGATTGCTAAGAGTCCAAGCTGTGCTGTACCAAATACATAAAATCAAAAAAGAAATATTCTAAAGCCTGGGAATTTAAGGTTATAAAGTCATCTCTGTCCTTAAAAAAAGGTTAAAAATCAATAAGTCAGAGAGAAAGCAATCAAAACTAACATATCTGCCAAAGCTGAATCTATACCAGAAACTTAGGCTCAGTAGCTCAGCTGTTTCATAGTTAATCAGTAGGCCATCTGCCTAGTTAAGCACTGTTCTTGCAGATCCTCAGGGCCATAATGATATCTGATTAGGAACAGGAAACTGTCAGGCGGCCGCTTGACAAGACTGTGGTGATTCTTTGCTATGCATTTTAAATTTTATCAATTCATGAGGACCACAGACACAGCTTCTTCTCTAAGTAACCTGAAATGGTGAGCAGAGGCAGTTCTATCATGAAGCTAATACAACTTACCTTTCAAGGCCTCTGTCTTGCACCTTCCCTGTGAAACCTGGAGTTAGAGAGTGTTCCCTGATAGGAGGGATTCAAGTTGCCAAACAAAGTTTCTGGTAAATTTGCCAAATTTCAAAATAAAGTTATTTGAATCCCTAGGTTTCCACTAATTTATTGTGATTTCTTTCTTGTTTTAAAGACAATGTGATATTGATATCTCATGCCCTTATGATGGCTTATTCATTTTCTGAAAGAAGGACCTAAAAACTACAGACTTGGGTCTGTCCACCTGGGTGATAATGAGTTCTCAGCAGCTGTCATTTGACAAGCAGACAATGGTGTTGAGAGGGTACCACCAGCTCCTTCTTTCATTCTCTAAGTTTCTTGATTTGAAAAAGTTATGTGGTCTCCTTGCATACAGTATAATATATTACAGCACAAGTGCTGGAGCAGAATGCTGGTTTTCAAATCAAGCATTGTCATTTACTACACATGCGGAAATGACTTGGGGAAGTTATTTAATTTCTGTAATAGCTAATCTTATATCAACTTGAACGAGTTGCCAGATGTCTATATAACTGGCTGAGTGCTGCCTCTTGGCATGCAACTGAGGGTATTTCCAGAAGGGATTAACATTAAAGTTAATAACCTAAACAAAGTAGGTAGCATTCCCCAGGGATAGTGTGCATCATCCAATTCTTTGAATGGAATAAAAATAGTGGCAAGGGATGAATTCTACCTGATTACTTAAGCTCAAACACTGATCTTCTTATGTCCTCAGCACTCCTGATTCTCATGCGTCCATCCCTGGACTGAGATGTGTGTCATCAGCTCTCGAGCTCTCTGGCATTTCAATTACACCATTAGTTTTCCTGGGTTTGCAGCTTAAGGAGAGAAGATTGACAGGTTTTTCAGCCTCAAGAATTATGTAAGCCAATGTCTTACCATAAGTCTCCACCTAGAAGCAGATAAACAGTCTGATAGAAAGACAGACTCCTATTAATTCATACACACACACACACACACACACACACACACACACACATATATATATATTCCATTTCTCTGGACAATCCTAATAGCAAAATTTTTGTGCCAGAGTTTCCACATCTGTAAAATACAATAATAGATGTATCTTACATGAATTTATGAGGATTAAATGAGTCTAAATATATAATCAATGTAGAACAATACCTTGCACAAAAGAAAAACCATATCTGAGTTATTCTATTGCTGTTGTTATCATCACCATTACTACTGAATTTCTTGACTTAATTTTGAATTCAATTCCCAATATAAGCACTTAGAAAATCATTTCTTTTTCTGAAATTTATTCTTGATAGATCAGTAGAGTAAGTGCTTGCCTGGCCAGCACAAGGTCCTGAGTTCACTCCATGGTACCCCCTTAAAAAAGACAGAATTAAGAAATATAAATGTGTTTGTAGAAGATTATTTTATGTAAAAACACATTAGGAATTATCTAATTATATGTAATTTCTTCAAGAGAATAAACTAAAAATTGAACTCAAAGTAACTTTTCCAAAATGAATCTAGCCTAAGCTGACTTAATAGGTGCTAGGCTACCAAACAGTAAAAGCATTCAACAAGTGATTTGCTAACCAGTACTTGAAGATGTGGTACTTAGATACTGAATTAGAAATGTAATTCGACTCATGAAGCACAATGCCATGACCAATACTAAGAATCTATAGCCAGCTGGAGAGGCAGACTTGTGGTAGAGTGCATGACTAAGAGCAATGGGTTTGACTGCTATCATAGCATGCACACACATTTATTTGTGCAAAAATAAATAAATCTGTTTATATCAGTCTTAGGCTGGTCATCGTGTATTAGACAATTCCCTTCCATTTACTAAATACTTAGCTCTCTTTGCTGCTATATTTATACTTTAGACCCACACTGTACCAGAAGGGATTCATTGCCTGTCAATTGATCTATGTCTTCTGGAAGAAAAACTTGCAAATCGAGAGTCAAAATTCACAACAAATGCATAGAAAAATACCACGGTTCTTCAAACTTACAAATAGTAGAGAAAAGTAGAATTGTTCAAGAGGTTCAAGAACTTTGTAGTAAGAAAATTTTAAATATTTAATGTGCCTTGCAAGGTCTTTGTGGAGAAATTAATATTACTAAAATGCAGTTTGTTTGTATTAAACTATTTAAATGCTATGCATTTAATGTAAAATACATTTTCTCACTTCTTCCCTGATGCACAGACACATTGGGAATTATGTGATCATGTGTAATTTGTAAAATGCAAATTATGTTTTAAATATTCATATACATATTTGCATTTTTAAAATCGGAATTTTCAAAAGGGAGAGGGAAAGCATAAGAGGAACAAGATCTAAAATACATCCTACTGAAGATACCAAAGAAAAGAAATTAAAATGCATGATAGACAACTTTCTGTATCTATTGGCAAGACAGCCAGAGAAATCTGAACAGATTTAGACTGTGAGGTTCACACTACTAAAGGATAGATTAAAACCTAGAAGTCAAATGGGACTTTTTGAAGAAAGAGAGCCCTACCCTTGTACTTTCTGAATGAATAAATAGAGGTAGGAAGACTAAGTTACCTGCAAGTTGCTTTAGCAGAAGAAAACAAATGCCACTTAGATTCTGTAAGTGGCCAAACAATGAAAAGCCCTTTGCCTTACATTTACTTGTCACTCCTCCCAGCCCTTTCTGATGACTACTATTTAAGTAGGCTTGATGAAATCCAGTATCATACAATTAAAAATCAATAAGCATTAACTGCCTAATGGATAAATGAGAATGCCCAGTGCCAGCAGGAATGTCCTACAATACATTCTTACATCGCTAGCAGCAGTTATACCTGGCACACCACTTTAAAGAGCAGTTTGCTAATTTTCATCAAAAGGCTGTAACAGGCTCATGCCTTTCTTCCCAGTAATTCAAACTGATAGTAGTGCAAAACCTAATATATATATTAGTCAAAAGTTGGAAATAGTTTTAATGTACAATGAAAGAATGATTACGAAAAATATTTATTCTCCTCATTTAAATATTACATTGTAATTAAAATGATAATTATACAAAATTCTATGGAACTGACAAAACTTAGCAATGTATCTAAAGTGTTTTTAAGAATGACTGAACTCACAGTCCAACAGGAGGGTCCTATAACATCTACCTGTATTAATACTCACATGATTAGGACAACCAAAATCTGCTGGGAGGCCAATGCCCACATCGAATATTTCCTCATGAAGAAACTGGCCGTGACCTTGAAGGCAATGATTACAAAGCTTCATTGTGAGCAACTCCCCACTCAGAGAATTTGTCAAAAACTTCCAGAAGGTTCTTTTTTTTAGTGTATTTGGTCATTATAGGGTCTCACTATGCAGCTCAGACACATAGTGACTCTCCTGTTTACAACCTCCCAGGCACTAGGACTACAGGCATATGCCACTATGCCAAGACTCTGTGGCCTCCTCAGCCCCTGGGAGCAGTGCTGGCAGGACATGTGATGCCAGGGACTGAACCATGGTTCCTGCACTTGCCTAAGCAGTCTCTTTAGTCCACTGAGCTATCTCACTGGTCCTTACAAATGCACAATCTTAACTGGACCTTTTTGGTCTCTATGTAGCAAGGAAAAGGTTGTTTGTTTGTTTGTTTTTGTTTCCCTTCTTCCTTCTGGGCTTGTGTTCCCCCATGTTCTGTAGTTTCTCATGTTCTTGCCACAATAAACTAACTTGCTTCCGGGGCAACTGTGTCTTAGAACTTATACCTTGAAGCTTTCTACAACCATGCTTAGATATTATTGCAAAAGTAAATGTTTACTTAATAGATAAAGTACACTGAAATTATAAATTTGTTTTCTTTGAATGAATACTAGAAGAAAGGAACAAATAAAAAGTGTGTTGGGCTGAAGTTTGGGTTTAGAAAATGATGCCTCAAAGCATAATTGGACCTGGTGTGTGCTTTGAAAGGAGGGGTCCAAAAAGGGCGAAGTAAGAAGCAAAGTCACTCTCTGACCTCACCATATTTTTTTCTCTTGAGCTCTTTTTTCCTCCAGGGTAGGTCAGAAAACTACAATCCCCTTCTTCTCAGTATAACTCATAGAAACAAAACTTCTGCAGATTGATCTAAGATGGCTACTGTGGAACTGAAAACCAACCCTATTCCTAATCCCACACCTGCAAAACAGGAGAAAACAGAATCCAACCAGGAGGTTGCTAACCCAAAACACTATATTAAACATTTGCTTCAGAAAAGATGGGCACTCTGGTTTTTTAAAAATAATAAAAGTAAAACTTGGCAAGCAAACCTCCGGCTGATATCTAAGTTTCATAGTGCTGAACACTTTGGGGCTGTATGCAACATATTCAGTTGTCCAGTAATTTAATGCTTGCCTGTGACTACTCACTTTTTAAAGATGGTACTGAAGCCATGAGGGAAGATGAAAAAAAACAAATGGGGAGGACGATGGATAATCACACTGAACAAACAGCAGAGGTGAGGTGATCTGGAGCACTTTTGGCTAGAAACACCGCTGTGCCTTATTGGAGAATCATTTGATGACTACAGTGACGATGTGTATGGAGCTGACATTAATGTTAGAGATAGCAATGTGGACTAGTGAACGTGGGAACAGAGAGGCTGCTAAACATATGGGGAGAATATACAAGAAAAGGTTAAGACTTCCTCCAAAGATAGTGATTGGCTATCAGGTAAGTCCCATGATGACACAGCTACTAAGAGTGGCTCTACCACTAACCTAGGTTTGTTGTCTAAAAAGACACCTTCTGAGTATTCTCATAGGAGACTGCATCAAGCAATTGAGATTTGGGAGCTGAATCAAAGCCTCTTCAAAAGCAGAATGGATTGCATTTAAACAACTTAGAGAGACCCTATCTCAAAAACTAAATGAAGAAACAAACAAATAAGATGTAGCTTAGTGCACAGTTCCCAGCTTCAATCCCCAGTTAATTACAGATAGATGATAGATAGATAGATAGATAGATAGATAGATAGATAGATAGATAGATAGATAGATGATTTAGATTTATTCTTTGACACCTTATGTTTTTGTTGATGTTATATAAATTTTTGCTCTATTGATATTATACATAAATGAAAATAATTTTTATATATTACTCATATATTCAGACTCCTTACTAAACTATGTCATTATCTCTAAATTCTTTTAGGTTTCTCTGTAGAAATTCACATAATCTACAAATAATGGTAGTTCTTCTTCTACCAAAATCCTTAGGCTATCCCTAAGAATTATGTGTCTCATTACAGTGGATAAATTGTGTGATATCTTGTTAACTGAAACACTTATAGTGGCTGGAAAGAAGCTCAGTAGAATAAGCAACTGCCTGGCAAGTGCAAGGTCCTGAGTTCAATCCCCATAGCACAAAAAAGAAAGAAAGAATAACATCAATTATTGAATTAGTGTTGAGCACATACTAATGTCAGAAAATATATGTCTTTAATACAAATTCTTTCTAGCTTACAAGTATATGATATGGGAAAGAAAGGAATAAATAATGCCATAGAAAATATATACATGAATTTAGTTATTCAGCAATGCATTAATAATATGGGTAAAATGTAGGGATAGAAAACTGTTGCACATTTAAAATTTTAAAGTACTTAATAACTATCAGCAACATCTACCCCTTATTTGGACGTCGATTAAAGCTAGGAAGTTATGCATGGATTTGAAAAATGCTCTTAATTTCTTACTTTGTCATAGGTAAAGAAGATACACTCCCCAACATATTTTTTGACTGCAGTTATTTGCAAATTACATGAAATTTCTGAATAGAACCTCAGAAGAATTTAGAGATAATGATAGAGTTTGACAAGGACTCTGAATATATGAGTAACATATAAAAATTATTCTCATTTATATATAATATCAATACAGCAAAAAATTTATACAATATCAATAAAAACATAAGGTATTGAAGAATAAATCTAAAGGTATGTAGAACTTTACAAAAAATGTTTAAGACTTTATTGAAAGAACTTTGAAACTCAGTTACACTGATAGGAAAGCTCAATATATAATGATGTTAACTTATTAACAAACTAGCAAACTGATTTACAGATTCTGCTAAGTTCTAAGAAGCATTCTGCATAGGACTGATCTAGAAACTTACATGACAGTATGTTTTGCAACTAAGAACAGCAAAGACATGAAGACAGCAAAGCCCTCCTGAGGAAGTTGAAGGTGGCAGGATTTGCCCTTACTGCTGCTGATTATAATGCCATTGCCAAAGTGGCACAGTTGTGGCTATTGACTGTCTCTGCAGGTCCAAATCTGGATTGCCTTCCTGTCTCTAACTGTACGGCCACTCATTCCCAGAGACCTGGGTGCAGGGTGCAGGGCCAGCTACAGTGCGGCATTCTCCCAAACATACGCATAGCTGGATCTTGGGGCAGAAGCAAAGGGCCACAGGTAACCACACTCCAAGAGCACTACTGAAAAGCACCTACTAGAGGACTCCATATAGCACCCAAGTCTCCCACTATGATCAAGCTGAAAACCTTGGCAAAATCAAAACAAACATCAAAAGACAAGACAGTCGTAGAACTAATCAATGGGGTATCAAGAAAGGGTGAGCCAGCCACAGAAAGAAGAAAGAAGGCAGGCAGGCAGTCAGGCAGGCAGGCAGGCAGGCAGGCAGGCAGGCAGGCAGGCAGGCAGGAAGGAAGGAAGGAAGGAAGGAAGGAAGGAAGGAAGGAAGGAAGGAAGGAAGGAAGGAAGGAAGGAAGGAAAGACCAAACAACCAAATTGTTTAAAACAGTAAAAGGGGACTTTTTAAAACAGATCAATAAGTACTCCATGAGCGCAAAGAAGACAAAGCTAAACAGGTACTTGATTTATACAAAACAATCGGAAAAAAAAAATTGGCAAGTTTACAGAAGACACCAACAAAAAGCTAGTTGAGTTAAGCAAAATAGCACAAACATGAATGACCAGTTTAGCCAAAAACTAGAGTATGTAAGAATGAACCAGCATTCTTCCTCCCCCTTCCTGGTGCATGCCTCTTCCTGAGGAGATTCCCTTCGCCCCCTGGGTTCATGCAGAGTCAGGGCCCGGGCTGCCACCAACACCTCAGCCTCCGCCATCACCTTGTTCCCCTCCTCTTGCCATGTCGGAAGAGCTCTCCATGGCCACATCCTACACCAAAGACGATTTCTACTGTGAGGAGGTGCTGAAGACGCCGGTGTGGACTGCAGCCTGTCGGCACACTTTTTGCAGAAAATGTTTCCTGACTGTAATGAGAAAAAGTGAAACACACTGTCCCTTGTGTCGTGGAAATGTGACTAGAAGAGAAAGAGCGTGTCCAGAACGGGCCTTAGCTCTTGAAAATATCATGCAGAAGTTTTCTGGTCACTGCAGATGTTGTGCAAAACAGATTAAATTTTATCCCATGAAACATCATCACAAATCCTGTAGGAACTATCAGGGTGAGTGTGGTGCTTCTTCTGTCATTCCAAACTTTCAGATTTCTCAAGATTCTGTAGGGAACAGTAATAGGAGTGAAACATCCACATCTCATAATACAGATACTTACCAAAAGAATATAAATTCTTCTGGCCATCCTACCTGTAAGTGTCCCTTGTGTCAAGAGCAATTTTACCAGACAATGCTTGCTGGATCACTGTAGTAGTAACAATCCATTTCACAAGTTCCTGTGATTCTTCAGTTAGATGAGGAAACCCAGTATCAAACTGCTGTTGAAGAATCTTGTCAAGTGCACATCTAAAGTCTGTAGACACCTTTGCATCTTCCTACCTGCAAGTGCCTTCTGGAAGGGGGAAATTACGTGAAGTCATTGTCTCAGTAATTTGACATGCATATTAATAAAAGTAGTTCAGTCTATTTAAGTATTTTAATTAAAGGTAGGCCACCTAAAAATCTTTTTCATCTTCCTGACAAGTTAAGAAAATGAAAGTTACAATATTACCTTAAAAGCATGAAAAAAAGATTATGTATCACTAATGTGGTGGAAAGGGAATCCCTGTTGAAGCTTATTTTTTGTATTAATATGATTGGATTTTTCATTTAAAAAAAGAATAAACCAAACAGAAATTCAGGAGATTAAAAAGTATAATGGAAGTATGGGCAGCACAAGTAACAATTATGAGGACAGTATCAGAAATAGAAGATAAAGACACTATTGAAGACAGTTATTGAGAGAAACCCAAAAACAGAAGAACATAACAGGGCGAGGGAGGTAGCCCAGCAGCACAAGCACCTGCTTAGCAAGTGCAACATCCCAAATTCAATCCCTGGTAAAACACACACACACACACACACACACACACACACACACACACACACACACACAGAACATAATAAGTGGATCCAACACTTCTAGTTGATACAAAGACTAATCTAAGATTAACTGGAATTAATGAATATTAATTGGAAAAATAAATAGTAGCAGAAAACTTTCCAAACATGGGGAAAGAATTCAGCATAAAGATAAGTCAGTCATGCACAACCATCAAGAGTTGGGGAAAAGAACCTTTCCACAATAAATCAGTTATAATACCAGTCATCCAACACAGAGACTGAATCTTAAAAGCTGTTAGAGAAAAACAATGCATCCCCTATAATGCAAACTGACTAGAATTACAGTAGACTTCCCAACATAAACCTTAAAATAAGAGCATTTTAAAAAATAAGAAACAGTTTAGACAAATATCACATCTGCATCTTGTACTCTGAATAACCACTACGAAGACAACAATGTGCAATGCATTAATTATTGTAACTGTCCTACTAACCTGTTTTGAAATTGTCTCACTGTTCTTTCCCAATAAAATTAATTTTAAAAAATAAGAAACATTTTCAAGCCCTAAAAGACAACAACTTCCAACCCACACTGATATATCCTACAAATTTATGTTTCAAAAATGATGGAGAAATATAAAATTTTCATGTCAAGAGACACCTTAAGAAAGTCTGACCAGCAAACAAGCACTCCGAAAGCTGAAGAATATGCGAAGAGACAATAAAGCTAACAATGTCCAATGGTGTAACGGAATAAACACACCAGAAAGGCTGACCAGTTAAGGAAAACAAAAGGAAATCAGCAACAGGAAAGTAATGTGATGACGGGAGTAAGGCAGTATGTTTCAGTAATAACTCCCACTGTGAATGGTTTAGACACATATTGGCAGAACAGATTGAGAAACAAAATCCAATAGTAGATTGTACAAACAAAACAAATTTAGCCCCCAAAAATAAATTTATAGACTGAATACTAAAGCATGTAAAAAATATTCCATGCACCAGGAACCTGAGAAAAAGCAGATATGGCTATACTATATTCAAAAAGTGGACATCAAGCCAAAACTGCATAGAAGAGATAAAGAAAGAAAGTCACTACATGTGGTTAAGTAAACAACTCAACAGGAAAGGATAATAATTATTAACATACATAACAAGACCCTGTCTCAAAAAGACAAAAAAATATTAACATACATGCACTAGACAATGGTGCACCCAACTTCATGAAGTCAGATAAATGTCAACAAAGTTTCTTGTGGGTCTGAGCCACCCAGCAGAGACCCAGATGGGGCCAAGACTTGCATAGAGGACAAGATGGAGATTCCAGTGAGCCTAGGGAGGCACTGGCCCCGAACAGAGGTTCTGGCAGGCCTGAGACACCAGATGGAGACTCACAAGGGTCTAGCTGTCTGGAGTGAGGTGGATGGGAGCGAGCTTTCTCTGCCCTGGAGAATACTAGCAAGGGTGCCATAGGGTAGCAGCTTTCTTGGTGTGTGGAGACAGAGTTATGGGGTGAAGGGGCCTGCTTACCTGAGTCTATCCTAGAAATCTAGTCTTAGCAGCACTTCATGGTTCCTCTGCCTCTGGAAGTTTTTAAGAAAAGCTTTTGAAGTCCTAGGATAATATCATCTCTTTCAAATCAAACTGCCTACAAAGAAGCACCAAATCAGCAAAACTTACAAAACAAAATTACCCTCATAAATGATCAGTCAGAAATGAGTTATTGCTTATCCACATGGATGACACAGACAAAGGGTCTACAGAATAAGGTACAGGACTATAAGATAAACCCTGAGGAGACTTCACTGACCTCATAAGAAACAAAAAGTACATGTGTTGGTATATAGGTCTTGCTCTATCTAGGTCTTAACCATCCAGCAGAAAAGTATAAAAATGAGGTATACACCGTGGGGCCATAATAAAAAGTTGAGCTGTAAATGGCTGTGGTTGAAACTTCTTCAGATAACTCACTATTGTTGTGGAATGCTGGACTATGTTAGATTGTGTTGTCGAGTTCAGGCACCTAAATTAGTTGAATGACAATGGAGTGCCCATCTTTGACAGGTCTAGACAAAGGAAGGGGTATAGAAAGGAAGAATCATGATGTGTGTGTATGGACAGTACAGTTGGGATAGATAGTGCTATGCTTCTACATAATTCTATGAGAAGCAAGATTTGCAGTAATGGTGGTTGGACAGGATATTATGTCGGCTTTTAGCACTATGGACAACCACTAGGAAGATAGCAAGGTAGAAAGTATTAGTTATTGAATCTTTGATGTAATTCAGGTATAAAGAATAAGATGCACAAACAGCTACACTCTCTTAATTTACTGTTAAGAGACATACGGCATAATAATGACTGTAAGTATAATATGTATGCACCTTCTATGATACCAAAACATTATGAAAACAGTTTGCAATGTATTAATTTATCAAATCCATCTTGTCAAGGTATCTTAAAACTGTCTCATTGATATTTGTACTTCAATAAAATAAAAATTAAAAAAATAAAGATAGAAAAAGTAAAAAAAAAGAAATGAGTTATTAATGGAAACTTTAAAACTTTTACCAGTAGTGTAACAACCAGACTATGTTAAAGAAAGTCTAGACTTATCAGACAATACGTCAGTAAGCAGCCGTTGCTGGTATGTGTGTGTGCACTGGCAGGTAAATCAAAGCAGAAGGAATTCACTTCCTAAGGAAATCCTTTAATCTCTCTTGTGGAATAAGAAGAATTTGTTTTTAGAGGTAAAATTGGCCTGGTATTTGGAAAGCCAAGCCAGTACCTAAAGGATTTGGTTTTAAACCATGCTTCAAGCATAGAAATGAAAGGAAGCTAGAAGCAATAGAAATTCTTGCAGGTTGTTAGGTACCAGTGCTCTCATAATCAGTGGTTGACATGATGTTCCTCAAGTCTGTTATTTACTATCCATAATGCCTTTATTAACCAATTTCTAACTTCTATTAAGAAAAATGACTATTCAAATAAATTACATTTTGAGCTATTGATTACAGAATCAAACACTGGTGCTAGAAATAAGAATCATATTTCTTGATTATTGGCTTCTCTGAAGAAAGAATACTGTGGTGCACAAAAGAGATGATACCTACCTAATGGTGAATAACTACAACTGAGTAGTGTCTTTTTTCTGAAAGAAAATGCAACCTGTAGATGACACAGACAGACAGACCCCTCAAGCACTCATTTTCAAGCGTCCTCTTCTATTTCACCTCAGTCATAAGCACAAGCGGGCGCGCTCAGCGCTGCCTGCCTGCGCCACTTCGCTTTCGGCAGTCACCATTTTTGTGCTGCAGTTTGTGCAGTTATATAAATACTTCTTTGAATTTCATCTGTCTTGGTCTATGAGTGGGAAATGTGTAAATGGAAGTAGAGATACTAGTGGCAAGAAGCACAATTTTCATATAATGAATATAATTGGCACAAACTTGGAAATCGCTGTGTGTGTTGAAAACAGGGAATCTTTGAGCTCAATGGAAGCTCACTGGCCAGGAGCCAGTTTCCTATGTCTTCAACTGTGAAGGCAAATAAGAAAATCAAAGAACATGTGTGAATTCTGGCACTGTATAATGAAAAATGAGATCTAAAAGGAAGAACAAAATTAGAGATTTTTCACATTTAGGTCCTCTATCTAACAGTGGCAGGGCCCACAAGACAGTTCAGTGGGCTAAGCGCTTGCTTAGGCAAACTCAGGGACCATGGTTGGATCCCAGGCAACACATGCCATGCTGGTCCTGCCCACGGGCACATAACAGAGTCTGGGCGTGATGGAGCATGCCTGTAATCTCAGCACTGGGCATGCTGAAAACAGGAGGATCACTGTGAGTCCAAACTGTGTAGTGAGACCTTGTAACAACCAAATACATTAAAAAATAATAATAAAATAAAATAGTAGCAATAGTAGTTTTTGTAATAGCACCTACCACTACAGCATGCCATGTTCTATATTAAATATTTTATATACTTTTGTTCCTGATTTCTCTCAGTTTTCTTCTGTTTTTGTTGACCTCTTGATGCTGGACCTCAGACTTTTGTTTCTTGTCTTTTCCCTCTACACCTCCTATATATATAATCACATTCATGTTTACCATTTCCAGTGCCATGTACATCTTAATGACCCACAAATACTCACCATCATTCCTATATCTTTGCAGATCTCCAAATCACATATTCAACTACCTACTTGATATTTCCACATAGATATTTCCTCACACATCATAGTTAAAACATAACTCTTACTTTATAAACACTATGTCTACAGTCTTTTGCTCCACACAAGATCTCCCTCTATCACCTTAGTAAGTAATGCCTGCCAAGGTTTTGTTCAAGCCAGAATGTCTAGTTCCATTAATCCACCCCTTTACATTTTGCTCCACACTCTCCAGTCTATGAGCAACCCGGTGAGCCCCTACACACAAAACATACAGGCTTATGCACTTCACACCACCTCTACCACAAGCACCTGGTGCAAGATAGCATCCTCTCTTGTCCAGACAACTTAGTTGGGCTCTTAGCTGATGTCATTCCTACTCTTCTTCTTTTTCTTCAGTCCAGAATATGATTACTATGATCACTGCACAAATTAATGTATGAAAATATTATAGCTACTGCAAAACAAAACAAGAAACACAGGCTAAGGACTTGGCCATAGTGAGGTAAGGAAGAACTAAGATGCTATGTTCACACAATCAAGGCAAGGTGGTGACCATTCTCTCTTTTCATCCAGACTGCTTGGCAGCTTTTAAAGTATATTCTTTTTTTTTCCTCCAGGTAACATTTAGTTTTAATTTTAATAAGATTTCATTAAAATAAAAATGTGAAAAAAATAAAATTAAATAAAAATGTGCAAGGAAATGGATAGAAAAGGATACTAAGAAGTAGGAATACATTCTGGATTTTTCTGAGCCCTACACCTAGTCAAAGTCAGCATAAGCACAGATGCTCTGTCCTTCTCCCCAAGTTTTATAGATCAGAGAATGTGGATCAGAAATGGTTTGAAGGAGTCGCCTCTGAAAATAGTGAAGAGCATCGGCTGGAAACCATGAACGCCATCTCAAGCAAGTCACGCTGCTGGCCAGAACATCCAAACCACCTGCTACTCCAATGGTTCTGACAGATGTGAACAAAAAAGGTCCCAAACCTTCTACCACAGTTCTGTTGGCATCAGTGGGCCATTACAAACTCAGAGTAGCAGAGCACAAGGCCTAGGGAGAGTTCACACAGCCTGCACAGCCATCCTGAAATCAAAGAACAAGACACATGAGGAAAGATGAAGAGCCAAGCTCATGAGGAAGGTTGCCTGTGGCTGGAGGAGCTGGGACAGGAGGCAGGGAGTCTGGCAGGCAGGAAGAGCCACTCCTGGTTTGCTGCTGTCCAGCTCCACTCTCAACTTTTGTCCTACTTCTGAAGCAGCTTATGTCCTGTCTTCCCCTGCCTAGGACCCAGAGAGCACTATGAAGCTGCTCTGGGCAGGAGTTAAAATTAACCAATTGGCTTCCCATGTTCACTTGTGAGTCTGTCCAGGTCTAGGCCCCTTGTTTGGAGATGGGTGGCAGATTCATCTCATAAGTGAACTTCTCTGAGTCACCACTCCCTTCTGAGGCCTATAATGCCTGGTAGAGGTGTAAAGCCTCAAAGGACAAGGTCATAGCTAAGGACACCTCCATAGCTGATGCAGTCCTAACAAACCTCTACAACATAAATCCCTCTAGCCCTCTAACTTTTTCTACCTGAAAGATGAGTAGGAGGGGGTGGGAGGGGGAAGGCAGAGCTAGAAGCTTATTATACGGTGGAAAACTTGAGGAAATGGAGCTGTGAAAATCATGAAACCTGAGACATGAACGTACTTAAGTTCCTTAAACTTATCCAACCCCAATGAAGATAGAATAATGTTCACTTTAAGGAAAAGAGCAGGTCAGGATATAATGATGTGGGGAGAGCATGAGGGATATCCCCAGGCTTTCTAATCTAATCTGAATGCTAGTTACATGGATATATGTGAGCATACAAATAATTAGTTATACACTTAAGGTCTAAGCTCTTTGCTGTATGAATGTTATAAATATTTTTTAATCTCTTATAAGTGTTTTCCAAAAAAGTTTATTTTATGTAAAGAAATGTTATATGCTAAACCTGAAATGTGATAAAGAAGTTAAAATCTTGGACTGGCTTACAAATATTAGTGTCTCCTTCTGACAGTACTCTTAACTGGTAAAGAATGACAAAGTGATTCAGAATCTCAAAGTTTAAGACTTAGCCTCAAAATAAGTTTCAAATACTAATAAACATTTTCTTGCTGTGTAATTTTTATTTGGTGCTGTGTTTAGATTCTTACAATTGTTACATCTTGATGACGCTCCATAGTCGCACTCGTTTGGGGGACTTGGTACAGGTGCACGTCACACCATTAGCACCTTTACTTCCCCTCCCTTACTAACCCTCTGCTTGTTCCCCCCTATCTTCTTCCCCTCTCCACAAAGTTCATTTAATTCGAAACAGTTCACTTGATGTTGTATGAAGCAGCTCCCTTGAGGTCAGTTGAGAGTGTTTAGAAACACGTGTGCAGGTGCTCAAATCATCACTCCAACCTCTCCTACCTTTAAAACTCCTACTTTGGTGTCATTTCCAGGCTCCACCTATGAGCAGTTTCTGATATCTACTAATGCTAGACTTTCATGCTGCATGGCAGGATCATCCTTTTAGATTTTTCAAACCAAGAATAGCTGATTCACAATGGTTACTATATTATCTATTTTATCATCAAATCCATTGCTCACATTAGCAGATAGTTATGTAAGATTGGACATATGGTTGGATATTACCACTTTGCTTTTAAGAAACTTTAATTTAGATCCCGCCCACCCCCGCCCAGCCCCTGAGACTGGCCAGAGACAGCGCGGCTGACTCCGCCATCCTCCTCCATCCTGCCCACGCCCGACCAGCCAGAGACCAGCCTGAGACAGTGGCTAACTCCAGTGGCCTCCTGGTTCCCATGCCAGGCTCGCCCAGCGAGAGTGAATTTACAGCACTCACCAGGCTTCCCAGATCAGTGAGAGTGTGGTGAGTCTGAGGGAGAGCCTTTGGCTTCTTCCCACGCGTGCTACGCGGATCCCTGTCCCCAAACCCTCCAAGCCAGTGACTGGCCTGAAACCTGAGGACCCACTCACCAACACTTCCCCAGATCCCCTGACCTAAAGCCCATTGATTGAGTGGGAATTTCCCCCGATTCTCTGGGCATCAAAGGTCAGTGAGTGTAAAACCTCAGGCCCGTCTTGCCTGAGATACATTTCCCAGGGATTAAGCTACCTGTCACCTCCCATGGCCTGGTGACAGCTCCAGGCACACTGTGGCAGAGAAACATTTCCAGGTGATTACTGGTCCCACCCCACAGCCCCAGACCCAGTGCAGGTTGGCCTGGAGTGAGAACTCCAAGCCAGCCACACCAGAGGGACATTTCTCAGCAATCCACGGTCCCATGCTACGGACCGAAACCTAGCACAGCCTGGCCCGTGAGTGAGGGCTCCAGGCCCACTGCACTAGAGGGAGCTTTCCCAGCCTTCTTGGGTTACGGCCTGTAGACCTGGACCCAGAACAAGCTGGCTGGCTCAGTACAGCCTACTCAGTGAATAAGATCATCCACTATCCTTTTGTGAGCCCAGAAAACCCACCAAAGCCCAGGCCCACCCACCTGGGGAACGCCCTGCCTGACACAGGAGGGCTGACCCCGGGAACCAACATAGGGGAACTAAAGGAGCTGCAGCAAAAAAGGAACTGAACACAACAGCTAGACCCAGGATAGGCATACCTGGAAAATCTCAAACTTAATCGACTGACACCCGAATCTCATAACAAGCTGAGGTTATAGCTGCACCAAAGCTCTACACCAAAGGTCAAAGATCAGTGCTATACAAAATGACAAAGAGAATGGGAAAAATGCAATCCCAGACCTCGAGTCCATCAGGAAGGGCAGAGGACACTAGCTCAGCTGCAACGAATGAAGTAACAGATACAGCAGCAAAGGAACAACAGCAGAAAGCTATAGAGGAAATAAAACGAGAAGTAATTCCCCAATTTAAAAAAGAAATATTTGAATACATAGAATCTGAAATAAAGAATGAATTCCAG
>PVKA01007555.1:0-77239 GCA_004027165.1 Ctenomys sociabilis | reverse complement strand
CAGTGGGCTTTAGGTCAGGGGATCCGGGGAGGTGTTGGTGAGTGGGTCCTGAGGTTTCAGACCAGTCACTGGCTTGGAGGGGTTGGGGACAGGGATCCGTGAAGCGCGTGTGGGAAGAAGCCAAAGGCTCTCCCTCAGACTCACCACACTCTCACTGCTCTGGGAAGCCTGGTGAGTCCTGTAAATTCGCTCTCGCTGGCAGAGCTTGGCGCGGGATCCAGGAGGCCGCTGGAGTCAGCCACTGTCTCTGGCGGGTCTCAGGAGCTGGGCGGGGGCGGGCGGGATGGAGCAAGATGGCGGAGTCGGCCGCGCTGTCTCTGGCCGGTCTCAGGGGCTGGGCATTCTCATTGTTTTTAATAGATCTTTTCTCACCTTTTCGCCAGCTGCTCCAGCATCTTCAAGATCTGAAAATCTGTCTTTGCTTTCACTCAGATGGTTTTGTAGACTTGTGATTGATATTTTTAGTTCTTCTATATCTCTTTGACTGTGTTTCATGTGTTCTATTTCTTTTCTGTATTGCTCATTCAAGGAATCCATCATATTTCTGATCTCCTTAATTTTTCTATCCATGTCTTCTTGAGAAGTAGTTATTAATTCTTTTTCTTCTGTGTTTCTTCCAAGTTGGATTTCCTCTGTATATTTCTGGACTTGTTTCAGTATTTCAAATCCTATGACTTCAAAAAGTTCTTTTTTGATTCCAGAACTTATTTCTACTTTGAGTTCCTCATGATCTTTCTGCTGTTGTTTCTTTGCTTCAGATGCTGTTAATTCATATATATCAACTGGAATAGTGCTCTCTGTACTTGTTCTGGGTGAGCATAGTTTTTCCACCCAATGTTTCTGGAATTCATTCTTTATTTCAGATACTATGTATTCAAATATTTCTTTTTTAATTTGGGGAATTACTTCTCATTTTATTTCCTCTATAGCTTTCTGCTGTTGTTCCTTTGCTGCTATATCTGTTAGTTCATTCATTGCAGCTGAGGTAGTGTCCTCTGCCCTTCCTGATGGACTCGAGGTCTGGGATTGAATTTTTCCTCTTCTCTTTGTCATTTTGTATAGCACTGACCTTTGACCTTTGGTGTAGAACTTTGGTGCCACTATAACCTTAGCTTGTTAGGAGACTCGGGTGCTTGTCTATTAAGTTTGAGATTTTCCAGATATCCCTATCCTGGATCTAGCTGTTGTGTTCAGTTCTTTTTTTTTTTTTTTTTGCTCCAACTCCTTTGGTTCCCCACTGTTGGTTCCCGTGGTCAGCCCTCCTTTGTCAGGCAGCTCATTCCTTAGTTGTGCGGGCCTGGGCCCTGGTGGGTCTTCTGGACTCACAAAAGTATAGTGGATGATCTTATTCACTGAGTAGGCTGTACTTGGTTGGCCAGCCTTTGCTGGGTCTGGGTCTACAGGCTGTAACCTGAGAAGGCTGGGAAAGGTCCCTCTGGTGCTGTGGGCCTGGAGCCCTCACTCACAGCCAGGCTGTGCTGGGTTTTGGTCCATGGTGTGGGACAGAGGATTGCTGAGTAATGTCCCTCCGGCGTGGCAGGCTTGGAGTTCTCACTCCATGCCTACCTGCACTAGGTCTTGGGGTGTGGTGTGGGAGCAGTAATCACCTGGAAATGTTTCTCTGGCACGGTGTGCCTGGAGTTCTCCCCGGGCCACGGGGGGTGGGGGGGCAGGGAATCCCTGGGACATGTCTCTCAGGCACGCCGGGCCTGGAGTTCTACCCTCACTGAACTTTGCTGCCCACAGAGTCGGGGAAATTCCCACTTGCTGAGCGGGCTTTAAGGCAGGGGATCTGGGGAGGCACTGGTGAGTGGGTCCTGAGGTTTCAGGCCAGTCACTGACTTAAAGGGCTTGGGGGCAGGGATCGGGTAGCGAGCGTGGCAAGAAGCCAATGGCTCTCCCTCAGACTCACCAAACTCTCACTGATCTGGGAAGCCTGGTGAGTCGTACAAATTCCCACTCACTGGGAGAGCTTGGGGCCGGATCCAGTAGGCTGCTGGAGTCAGCTGCTGTCTCAGGCCATGGGTCGCACTGTGTCAGGAGGTCTCTGGGGCTGGGCGGGCGTGGGCGGGATGGAGGAGCTGCAGTTGTTTTACTTGTGACGCTATTATTTCAGAGATTTTAGGTACGTGATTTTCAGTTTCTTCTATGCTATCATCTCATGCATTTGTTCTGGGTGGGCTCAGGACCTGAGAATGCATTTTGCTCTTTTTCTTTGTGATTTTTTATAGCACTACCTTCTGTCCTTTGATGTAGAGCTTTGGTAGAGTTATTATCACCTGGTCCTGATCTACCAAGTTCAAACTTGTCCAGGTTGGTATGGCTTGGGTCTGGCTACTGTGTTCCTCTACTTCCTGCTGCAACCCTTGGAAGTGAGCCTGCTGTGCCACTCTGGCATGATGTTCAGCTCCTGGATCAGCTTTGAGGATCTTGCCTCTAGCCTTCTGCAGAGAGTTCTGTGACAGGGTTCCACACTGGGCCTGTGTAATGGAGGAAGTTCCACACACATGCCTGGCCTGCATGGCTGGAGTGAGGGTCCGCCAGGCCCTGATGACCCCACTCACATGCTGGGCCTGGGCGCTTACTGGAGTGAGGATCCTCAGGGCCATGGGTCATCACACTTACATGCTGTGCCTGTGTGGTGGCTGGAGACCATGTTATTTTATAGTGCGATTCTTTCCAATATTTTCCCCTTTCCCTCTGTTAACCTAGTTATTGTCATTCACTTCATAAGTCTTATTTCTTTGGGGGAATAAATACTTTCTCTTCACTTGCAATCTTGATGACTGTCAATCAAGGTTTATTTTTTTAATTTTCTTGTAGTCAATAAGCAGAAATTGAAAGTAAAGGCATACAAAGAAATCAAAAACTATTGATGCTTACTCACACTGCAGTAGTTTCCTAATGAGAATAACCAAGTTCTCCAGGGTGCCTTGGATTTTTTTCTTGTCTGATATTCTTGCTTTTGTCTCACCATCAGTTCTCTGAATCACAGAGAGTTAGTACCCATGACTTATACCAGGTGGTCCCCTATATTTCCAGCCCTTACCCTATAGCCATATGAGGGCTATGTGCCTGGTTGTGGTTAATGAATTGGAAGAAGAGGTGGCACGAATAGCTCATGAGTCAAGCAATTAAGAATCAACATGCTTCTTCTGCTCTTCTTTCCTTTCCAAGGCAACTTAGAGCAAGCTACACAATGGAAACCACTTACTCCCCTGGATTATTACTTGGGTATCAGGTATTTTATTCCAGCAATGAGAAAAAGTAGCTAATACAACTTCACCTAGGCTATCTGTCTATTTTTCCAAGGAAATCTGTTATGCACTGGAAAGTTTGAGCTTGTGATGCTATTGAATATGTGGTCTGGCTTCTCCTGTTCATGGCTATTCTTGAGAAACTGGCTCCAAATCATAACAATGAAGATCTGGACAATTTTTCTGGCAGTTAAGAACTTTGTTGCTTAAAATCTTTATGTCCAGATATATCCAGATCTTACCAGATTTCAAATTCAGCCACTGTGATTCAGCATTTTGCACTATCTGGTGTTAATTACTCTACCAATGCACTTCCGATTTGTGTGCTCAAGTCAGCGCTTATCACTCTGAGCCAATTCCTTTTGGTTGTATCTGAAAGGATCTGACTGATACACTCCCCACTGGGCACCAGAATAAAAACATACCTTTGATTAAATATTAGTATGAAGATCTGGAAGTTTTGGACTATTGCATTTTCTTCATTTTTGTACTGTGGAAACTAACATAGTGCTTGGTGCTGAAAGAAACTCAGTTTGGGCTCACTGAGAGAAGACCTTTTTTCTCCTTAGTTTATTTCATTTCATTCTCACCTGACTGGACAAAAGTCATGTTTGATCCTTTGGGTTTAAAACCAAGTCTGGTTTGCTTTCCAGTTGAGTTACTTGCTGCCTTCTGTCCAATTACTGAATATTTCTGATCCTCTGGCTCTTTATGTAGAAAATGGGACAAGTCTATTACCTACTGGAGGAAGCGCCTACTAATGTCAGATGAGACAATAAATTGAAAATGCTTAACACAGTACCTAACACATGATGACAACGGGATACATTATAGCTGTCATCACTACTATTGTCAAAATGAGCACTATTATTTTATTTAATAATTCCATTTTCTGTAATGTTTAACATAAAGATAGCTGAATTGGCAACAAAAGTTAATGAACTTTCACTTAATCCTTTCTTCTTACTTGTATCTCTTTTATTATCTTTTTGCCTCAGAATACATTATCACCCATACTGTCTGCCCCCCTGAACCTTTTTCTAAATTTTTCTCATGTTCCTCTAGGATAGCTTCTCTGGGAATTCCTTTGGGGCTCTTTTCATGATATTTAAGAATTCTTATTTTTTTATTTATTTTGATCAGGTTCTTGCTTTGTAGTTTAAAGCAGCCTTGAATTTATGGCAATCCTCCTGCCTCAGCCTCTTCAGTGCTAGCATTGTAGTCATGCATTACCAAGGGCAAAATTCTTATTCTTCAAATTAAATTGCTTTCAAAATTGTTTAGAGATGTAGAATTTTTGGAGACACAAATAACCTTCTGAATCATTGAAACATACTAGAGTATGTTTTTCTACATGTGCGTTTCCTCTGTGTTGTCATCACCAGCGTTTAGATGGTTTTCATTCTGCAGTGTGAGCACAAATAATGACTCAAATCCAGTAGAGGTCAGAAATGGTCAGAAACGACCACACCTTGGCAGCTGTTCAATGTTCTCTTACTCTTGTGGCCAGATGACATAAAGCATGATAAAATATAATGAAATGATGAAATATAGTGAAACAAAAGCATCCTCCCTTGTTTATACCTGCCACTTTTCTACTCACGTGATGTGATAATCACAAAGATAGGGATACTGTGAATGAAAGATTTCACTGACCTCCCCTGGGTTTATACTTGTGGTGCATTTGCACACCCCCGTAGCCTGCTCTGTGAGGGAACCTCCTCTGTAAACTTCTCCATAGGAATTCACTTCATTTTTCATAACGTAAGCATTGTTAGTACAAAATGATGACCTATGTCTCCTCCTATTGCATTACTATCCAATTATTCTTCTGCATGTGTGCAGGCTCTTCGCAGCTGGCAATCTCTAAGACTCTAGCAAGAGCTGCTCCAGGCACTGTGGACTGGAGAATTCTCAAGCTGGCTCTCAAGGAAGGCTTCTTCCAATGAAGGTAAATTGAAAATTGCTGTGTAAATATTTAGCAGCCATTCTCAGGTGTAGCCAAGTTTAACTTGCCTTCCTTAACTGACAAAATTTTATGTCTTTTAAAACGAATTTGGAGTTATGGAGAAGAAAGTCTGCTTCACAGAACCTGTCATAATCTTGTTTATTTTCTTTTCATTTTCTATTTTCTTGATGTTCTAAAACACCAACTTTGCTAAAAACAAGGCTCTGATTTTGATTTTGGTTATATACTAGAAGGACCTTGAGGTTAATCATCAGTCTGATGGCAAAACAAATATGAGACAGGACTCAACCAGAAACACTTATTTAGCATTTTAGTCTTATCATACCAAGAACCCATTTCATATAAGGCTATCCTGCATTGCTTTCCCTTCTGAACTAATTAAAATGATGTGCTGGCGAAGCAGGATCTAGCCAGTGGAGTAGTTTTAAATTTGAATAATTCAATGCTTTTACATAGTTTTAATCAGAGTTATCATAATTCACGTCTTCCTTCACACTAAAAGTGAAATAATAGAGTTCTGAATTAGGAACTTCAAGGACAGGAACTGAGAGGGGAAATATAATTTATTTTCTTTTGTTCCTCCTGCCCTACCACCCCTGTCACCAGTTCTTGCTTTTATGAGGACTGTGACAAAGCAGGACGAAGAGGAGCAAGTCAACTCATGTTGCAATAGATTCAAGAGCCAGAACAGCGAGGAGGCAAGCCAGCTTGTGGTTGAGGGATCAGCTGACATAAATGAGGCCTCAAGATGGAGGAAGAATGAAAAGGTCTACAAGCTTCATGAGAGACAATGAGCTGTTCAAAGCCACACAATAACAACACTATCTGGTTCAATAAGTCTCAAAAAGACATTAAAGGCATGTGGATAGAATGAAGCTAACATGTGGATAGCTTTGTAGAACACTCTGTTTTGCAATTTTCCCCTTCTAGAAAGCCTTTGTTTTTGGCTGTGCATCCTTGCTCAATGCCCAGTTTTCCTATTGGATCAATCTTAGTTAAGTAACTGTATTTGTAGTCGTATAGGTTTATTACAGTTTGACCCAAGGTAATCTCTGATGTAATTTTGCTATATAAAATGTTCCTATACAAAGACCTGCGTGTGCAACCCATTTCTGGGCACCTCTTTTGCCTCTGGGGAGCCTCTGTTTAATAAAATTTCCTACCACTTGCTTCCTTTGTCTGAGAGTCCATTCTTCAGAGATACAAACGCAGCACATCTAACTGGTTATGAATTACTTCCCTGTAATAAAAGGAGTTCTCATAAACGACCACATTCCATGTGCTATGACTTGCTAAAGAAAAATAAAAGGATGGTACTTTCCTTCAGAAGCACTCAATGGTCTTTCCTCAAATGATCAGGGCTTCCAGTGCAGAAACGGTAATTCTGAAAGAGTCAAACATTTGGTTATTCACTTACGTGTAACTTAAGGATCATACTTCAAAGTGGCACATGTTCTTTTAAAACAAAACAAAAAATCATATAAAATATAATTTCATATTACTTAAAACTTCTGTTCTGAGTTAGTCGTAAGCCTTCAAACTTTTGAAGTACACATCTAGAAAAAAATACAACTTAGATCATTTTACACCTATTTGTGTGTATATATATGTATATATGTATGAGATATTAATTATAAGTATACATATATATGCATAACACAACCGAATATGCTGTGAATGTTCAAATATAAATAATGAATTATAGTACAAGACACATTGACCTTAATGTGACTCAAAATACGCTCCTTGCTTTGAAAATAGTTATTCCATTGTTCTTGCCTTTTTGTTTTATTCTTTTTCTTCCTGCCATTTTCTGAGCAGTTCTGAAAACCCTCCTTCTGTCTCTATAAGGGAGAAAACAGAATGTTTACCCATGTGAGTCTGAGGTTTTAAGTTTATGAGTGTGGTCTCTAGATACATTATTTACATATGTAAACTTTTATAGCTGAGTAACACTCCATTGTATAAAAATACATCCTTTTATCTATTCCTAAGCTCATAGGCTTATAGGTTGTTTCCACAATGTAGCTACTACAAATTTGGTATGGAAAAGTGGAATATCTGCTTGTATTTGCTTTATAGGAAAGAATATTCATATATACCTAAGGGTCTAGAAGACAGCTAGAGAGTGAGGAAAGGAAAATTCAGAAGTAAAATGTAATGATAATTGGATTTAACGACTTTCGCTAGCATGACCTGAAATGGACAATAGTCTACTGGGGACGTAGCAGAGACACATGTTGTTAAGGGCTTCATTTAAATTATATATTATTTTTAACTGTAGGTTAAAATACTGTAGGACACACTAGTAGGATTACATCCACTAATTCTTAACATTGATTTTTTTTTATTGAAGAAGAAATAGTAATGAGACAGTTTCAAATCAAATTAACAGGACAGATTCAATAATTAATACATTGAATATTGTTTTCATAGTGGTCTGTTGTCTTACAAGGTGTATACATGATATTCTACTTATAAACACTATTAGAAGACAAAGGCTCTCCCACACATTCACCGAACTGTACTCGTGTGGTGCTTTGAGAGTTGGAAAAATTCTCACTCGGTCGGTGGCCTGGAGTCAGGGGCTCTGGGGAGTTGCCAGGCAGGTAGATCTGGGGTGTCTCAGGCCAGTCGCTTGCTTGAATGTCTTAGGGGCGGGGGCTCCAGATGTTGGCATGCATGGGGAGAAGCCAAAGGCTCTCCCACAGACTCACCACACACTCACTGAACCAGGGTGCTGAGAGAGTTACAAAAATTCCCACTTGCTCGGCGGGCTTTGGGATGGGGGCCAACATGGATTTTTTAGTTGTTATATTCTTGAAGTAACAAAAATAAATGTGATTCATTATAGGTACAATTAAACAAAGACATGTTTTAATTCTTAATTTTAAATAATAAATAAAATTTTTTAGACCCAAGATGGTGTTAAGGGAAAATATATTTTATTACTGTGTAAAATCTACCTTTGCTTTCAAAGATTAAAACACCAACAAAACTAATAACCTCACTGGCAACAATAAATCAATCCTCTCTATTTCTATTGACTCAAATACTTTTTCCTTCAATGTTTCATTCTTTTATAAAAGGCCTAGTGCCATTCTGATAGAACCTGAGGAAGGACTAATGCACACACCTAGCTTCTCCAGGTCACAGAGAGGCATCATTTTCCTGCTGCCAACCTCATTGAGTTCCGAAGGAGGAGGTTGCCCAAGTTTTGTGTGCCTACAGCCTCCCCTCTTCCTCTGCTCTACACAATGAGGCACTGCATAAGTCATTAGGGGCTTCATTAGGGACACTTTGTAAAACCTTTCTTCACTGAAGAACAGGGGAAAAATGCTACTTATAACTCATGAATACCTTAGAAATGGCGAAAGTATGAGTAAAATGAGATCATCTTCAATGTTATTTAAACTTATAATAGAATGGATATAAAAGTTCAATTCTTTTTTAATTTGGAAATGAACTGTCTTTATACTCAGGAACTATTTAAATGAGCAGGTTAATTGGATTTTGAGAAATACCATTTCTCCAATCAAAAATAATTCACGTAATTTTAAGTACCTGGAACATTTGTAATAATAACATGAGTGTTTGGTCTAGGAGATTAAAGGGAAATTTTTTAAAAAGACAGAGAGACAGCCAATGTAAGAAGAAAAGTAAATAGAGAGAAAGAAACTTTGATTTAAAAGTCTTGAAGATATTTGAATCAATGCAACAGTAAAGCCCTTGAAGGAAGACAAATAATGGATAAATTATTACATTTTAAACTTCCAAATGAAAAAGGTTACTGTGTAACAATAAACACACATAAATTATGGAGCAAAATATGTGAAGAGTTTTATGTTATATGTTAATTGAATGAAGATTTATTATTTTCAAGTCCTCTGATGGACAATGGCAATATTAAGATGGAGTTCCCTGGTCTAATATCTTCTGAAGTTTATCATCTAGTGAGAAGACAAGTAAGAAAATGTGTTACTAAAATTCATTATGTTAAATCCTTTACAAAGATGTGTCTAAATCCCCTTAAAAAGATGTGCTCATGGAAAATTTATCGTGCTTATCTATTTCTTTAGCTTACAACTCAATCCACATGGCCAAGTTTTGGGGCTCAAGGCTCACTATATTCTCAAGTGCCTGTGTAGCCCAGCCTTCCTGAATAAAAGGCAAGGTAGAATAGTAAATATCCTTGAAAGCTAGAGATAAGCTAGCTTCATGGAAATGCAGGAAATTTTTCCTTTAAAAAAGTTCCTGTGGAGTAAAGATAAAGCCTTCTTCTGCTCCTGTGCAGAGATACTTGCTCGTAGCTGCACAGGACAGGTACCTCTTCCTTTCTCCCTCTTAGAGGGGAAATACTGATGTATCAGGGTTATCTGATGTCTCTCTCTCTGCTCTCTCCCAGGATGGGGAATGGCACAAGCAGAACTATCACAGCTCATTCTCCTCCTTCTGTGCTTCTTGCGGTGCAAGTGTTTGCACCACGTGTGCTGATGACATAGTCTGTCCTGGTGTCCCTCCTTGGGGAGAGGAAAAGGAGGACCTGAGGAAGGGGTTGTTCTAGCTGCTTTTTGTGCCAATAACAATGATGAAACTTATAATTCTATGCATATATGTAAATATATAATACATATTTTGTTTTTCTTACTGTACGAGAAAGTTATAATAGGTTGAGGTGTTACTAGGATTAACTTTAATTCAATATGATTGATGTTCTTATGAAAAGTGGAAATTTGAACACAAAAACACACAGAGAGAATATTGTGTAGAAACAAGAATGCAGGTGAGAGTTGTTCCTTTAGAAGCCAAGGAAGATCAAAGATTGCCAGCAAGCACTAAAACAGTCTCTGGGAGAGAAACATGGAGTATGCCCCCTCATATCTTTCAGAAGGAGCCAAAGCTGGACTCCAGACTTGTTAGAAAATAATTTCTGTTGCTTCTGTCACCCTGTTTATTGTACTTCATTATGGCTTTGTGATCAAATTTATGAATAACTCTTTACATAGTTATTTTGAATATATGTGACCCTACATTTCAAAAGGATAATGAAGTTGTTTAAAGAATTAACATTTCCTTCCACTACCTAATGTTAGACATCTCTTTCCCTTTATTTGTCCTCATTCACCACCTACTGTAAGTCTTAGCCCCTAGGAGGTTCACCCTGGCTGAATATATTGCAGATGTGTGAAACAAGAGGCCTGGGGGGGACCATCTCTCAGATAACACGCAGACTATTAAGTACTAAACATGTGTCTACTTGGGTTGCTGTTTCATTATCAGTTTTCTTGCTAAAGGACGCACAATTAAATTATGTTTGCTGGCCAGAGAGTAAACAAAGATTTACATGGAAGTATGGGGAACGAGGCCCTCCATAAGGAGAAAAACATGAGTTTGAACTCCAGTTTGGTTACCTAGCTTGAGTAAACACTTAACATATCTATGTCTCATTGTCCCTGTGCAAGCTTGATTTCTTGTGCAGAGACTGCAAAGAGACAATGTGTTCTTTCTTGATGCTACCTATGGTGGTAACCATCTCTTTCTTAGAAGCATGATTGCCCTCGGCTTTCACGAAGCCTGATTATCCACAATAGAACCAAAATTTTCATCCAGTACCATTCATTCTGGATATGTGAAAGTTAAGCACAAGTGATAGAGAGAAACTCAGAGGAGGTACCGATGTTAGGGTGTAAAGAAAATTCAAAAGCCAAATCTCAATGTCCCACATGGGTTTTGGGAACAATAATAACAAACAAAAATTCATGTTTCCCATGGCTTTTGAAAATTCCTCCACCACAATACCAAGGAGCTGGAAGTGTTGTTGATTTTGACTACATTCTACCATGCTGGGATTTCTCACAGCATTTATTCCAAAAAGGATAAAGCCATGGTACAAAGAGCAGTGCAGTAAGCCAACAGACACTAATTCCAATAGCAGATTGTAAGAGAAGAATAGAACACTTATGTGTATATTTTATGTTTAAATAAAACCATAAAAGCAGGGCCGGCAAGATAGCTCAGCAGACTAAGCACCTGCTTAAGCAACAACAGGGACCAGGTGTGTACCTCTGCACCACATGCTGCACTGGCCACATCCCTAGGCACATTGAGCTGCTCATCAAGACTGGTGTGGTGGTGCATGCCTGCAATCCCAACATTGGGGAGGCTGAAAACAGGAGGACAACTAGAAGTCTGAGCTTCAAAGTGAGACCCTGTATTAATATATTAAAAATAAATAAAAGCTACCAAAAATGAGATAATGCATGCGACAAAAGATTGTGTTATACAAATGTGATTATATTTATAAATTTAATGATCACTGTCAATGTTTTAAATTAAAAGTAGATACTTAATTCTTCATCTTTTTATTTTCTCATCTTATTTGGCTTTGCCAACTCCTCACTGGAGCTCTGCTCTAGACTTCCGTGATGCAATGAGCTCCTTGTTTTATTCTGCCTCTTTGATTTCTCCTCTTTGCCACATTCATACAAACTTATGCTTATGTGCTCATTAATATTCAATATTCAGGTTTGAAATCCTGACCTGCATATTTTGTAAAAGACAACCCATTCTTACAAAAATACATCTCCTTTACCTCAAATGTGTACTTCTATTCCAGATCTTTCCCCTGAACTCTCAACATTTATTGCTGATTGCTAACTTAAAGTCTCTTTTGAATTTTCCAAGATACCTAATACTCAAAATAGTCAAAAACTAGGTTGTGATGGACATAAATAAATCTTGTATTCTTCAAGTATTGCATTTGTATTGTGTTAAGGCCAGTAAGTAACTTCTGTTATCAACTTAGAAATACAAATATTCTAATCATTATTTTCTTATTTCCTTCATCATAATCTTGTATGTTGCAAATTTTATACCACATAAGATATATTATTTGCACATAACAGAAACATTATGTAAATTTTCCTTATTCAATTTGAATATAGTATAATAAGAGACCCTAGTATGTAAGAACCCAGGATTTTTCTAAGTTAGAACTAATATTCTTCTTTCTTTTCTTTCTGTTAAGATTAACACATCTGTCTTGCCCTGAAGATTATTTCTATTATAGAGACAAGATTTCTACAGTGCATCTCAATTTTACATACAAATTCACCAATGCCCAGTGGAAAAAAAGGCTATTTCTTCTTAAGTATCTCTTTTATGAATTGAGAATCATTTTCCTAGAAGCCTTCCCATGGACTCTCATTTACATGTCATTTGCCTGATTTGTATTACATGCTCATCTTTAAGTCAATTACTAGCAAGGAAGCTGGAACCAGCTCACCCTGATACACAGAGGAGGGTGAGTACCTCAGCAAACGCCAAGTCTTTGTTGGCAAAAAGATGTTACAAAATAGATTGGGACAAGCAATGCATCACTTCCTAAGTGTACTTCAAAACTATTCATTCTGAGTCCGAGACCGGCCAGAGACAGTGCGGCCCACTCCAGCAGCCTACTCGATCCTGCCAATGCCGTCCAGCCGGAGGTTGGCCTGAGACAGTGGCTGACTCTAGAAGCCTCCTGGATCCTGCCCCAAGCTCTCCCAGTGAGTGGGAATTTGCATGACTCACCAAACATCCCAGATCAGTGAGTGTGTGGTGAGTCTGAGGTAGAGCCATTGGCTTCTTCCCATGCGTGCTATCTGGATCCCTGCCCACAAGCTCTCCAAGCCAGTGACCAGTCTGAAACCTCAGGACCCACTCATCAGCACCTCCCTGGATCCCCTGCCCTAAAGCCCACTGAGCGAGTGGCAATTTCCCCGAGTCCCTGGCATCAAAGTTCAGTAAGTGTAGAACTCCAGGCCCGCTGTGCCAGAGAGACATTTCCTAGGGATTCCCTGGCCACTCACCCCCCGTGGCCAAGTGAGAGCTCCAGGCCCACCGCACCAGAGAAAGAATTCCCAGCAATTGCCGGTTCCACCGCAGGGCTCCAGACCCAGTGCAGGTCAGCCTGGAGTGAAAACTCCAAGCCTGCCATGCCAGAGGGACATTTCTCAGCAATCACTGGTCGCAACGCCACGGCCCAAAACTCAGCGTAGCCTGGCCTGTGAGTGAGGGCTCCATGTCCGCAGCACAGGAGGGACCTTTCCCAACATTCTTGGGTTACGGCCAGTAGACCCAGACCCAGCACATGCCGGCCAATCCAGTACAGCATACTCGGTGAATGAGACCATCCACTATACTTTTGGGAGTGAAGAAGACCCACCAAAGCCCAGGCTCACCTACATAGAGAGCAAGCTGCCTGGCACAGGAGGGCTGACCCCACCAATTTTATGGATCCTCGTTCCAAAGCCAGCTAAGATGGGGAATTTTTATTACTTGCTCTGCATCCCAGTTCGGATCGTGCTCGCCTGAAGAGAAAACCAACAGAGGGGAACCAAAGGAGCTGCAGCAAATAAAGGAACTGAACACAACAGCTAGATCCAAGATAGGCATACCTGGATATTCTCAAACTTAATAGACTGGCACCCGAATCTCATAACAAGCTAAGGTTATAGCTGTACCAAAGCTCTACACCAAAGGTTAAAGGTCAGTGCTATACAAAATGACAAAGACAAGGGGAAAAATGCAATCCCAGACCTCGAGTCCATCAGGAAGGGTAGAGGACACTAGCTCAGCTGCAATGTATGAATTAACAGATACAGCAGCAAAGGAACAACAGCAGAAAGCTATAGAGGAAATAAAATGAGAAGTAATTCCCCAAATTAAAAAAGAAATATTTGAATACATAGTATCTGAAATAAAGAATGAATTTGAGAAACATTGGTTGGAAAACTATGCTCACCCAGAACAAGTGCAGAGAGCATTATTCCAGCTGAAATATATGAATTAACAGCATCTGAAGCAAAGAAACAACAGCAGAAAGATCATGAGGAACTCAAAGCAGAAATAAGTTCTGAACAAAAAAGATTTCTTTGAAGTCATAGCATCTGAAATACAGAAAGAAGTCCAGTAATATACAGAGGAAACCCAACTTGGAAGAAAGACTGCAGAAAAAGAATTAATAACTGACTCTAAAGAAGACATGGATAAAAAAATTGAGGAGATCAGAAATATGATGGATTCCTTGAATGAGGAATACAGAAAAGAAATAGAACACATGAAACACAGTCAAAGAGATATAGAACAACTAAAAATATCAATCACAAGTCTGCAAAACCGTTTGAGTAAAAGCAAAGAAAGGGTTTCAGATCTTGAAGAAGCCAGAGCAGCTGGCGAAAAGGTGAGGAAGGATTTCTTAAAAAAAACAACGAGAATGCTGGAAGAAATAATCCTTCACCTGCAAGATGATGCTAGGACAAATAATGTGAGAATAATTTGTATCAACAAGAATGAAGGAGTCAATGCAAATGACATAAAAAGAATTTGGGCAAAAATAATCACAGAAAATTTCCCAAATATGAGGAAACAATCCAACATTCAGGTCACCGAAGTATGCAGAACACCAAATAACCTCAACCCAAGTAGAAACTCACAGAGACATATAATAGTCAAGATCACAGAAATCCAACCCAAAAATAATATACTGAAAGCTGCTAGAGAGAAGAAGGAGCTCACATTCAAAGAAAAACACATCAGAATTACAGCTGACTTCTCTACACAAACAATGAAGGGAAGGAGAGCATGGAGCAGAGTTCTTCAAGTCCTACTCGAAAACAAATTCCAGCCCAGACTATTATACCCTGCAAAACTCTCTTTCAAGTTTGATGGAGAAGTGAAATACTTCCACAACAAAGAACAACTAAAGAATTTCATGATGACAAAGCCAGCCCCTCACAGGCTGTGGAAAGATATTCTAGAGAGAGACCACAATGAAACTCCACGAATGAGAATGGAAGGAACCCACTAAACAGGACAGACAATTAAACACAGCTTACAAAGGAGTAAACAACACAGGTAAATATCATGACAAGCATAAAAAAAAAAAAAAAAAAAGTCAGCACATTTCAATAAGAACCATCAATGGAAACAGACTGAATTCTCCAATTAAGAGAAATAGACTGGCACAGTGGATTAGAAAACAAAATCCAACAATATGCTGTATACAAGAAACACACTTAACTCAAAAGGACATTCATAGGCTCAAAGTCAAAGGATGGAAAACAATACTACATGCCCCAGTACCTCAGAAAAAAGCAGGAGTAGCAATTCTCTTCTCAGACAGTCTCAACTTCAAACCAAGAGTGATCAAAGGACACAAAGAAGGCCACTATATATTGATCAGGGGAAAAATTCAAGAGCAAGAAGTAACACTCATAAATATCTATGCACCAAACACAGGAGCACTCAACTATGTAAGACAAATCTTAAGGGACATGAAAAACTTAATGTCTAAGAACACAGTCTTAACAGGAAACCTTAACACACCCTTATTTCAAAAAGATAGGTCAACGAGACAAAAAAATTAGCAAGGAAGTAGCAGAACTGAAGCAGAGCTTGGAACAAATGGAACTGGTAGACATTTACAGAGTGTTCCACCCAACCACACTGAATACACATATTTTTCAGCTACACATGGGTCATTTTCCAAAGTAGACCATATACTACTTCAGAGGTCATGCTTAAGTATGTGCAAGAAAATAGAAATAATCCTATGCATAATATCTGACCACAATGCAATGAAACTGGAAATAAATGACAAAAGAAATAAGAAAAACCCACTAAATTCATAGAAACTAAACAACACCCTACTCAGCAATCAATGGGTTGTAGAAGAAGTTCAACAGAAATTCAACAATATCTACAATTTAATGAAAATTGAACTACAACTTACTGGAATTTATGGGATGCGATGAAAGCAGTTCTTAGAGGGAAAATCATAGCTATGAACTCACACATTAGGAAAACCGTAAGGAACAAATTAGCACCCTAATGTTGCATCTCTGACAACTAGAAAAAGAAGAGAAACCAAATCCCAGAGCACAAAGATGGGAAGAAATCATAAAGAGTAGAGAAGAAATTAATTCAATTGAGATAAAGAAAGCAGTTCAAAGAATCCACAAATCAAAAAGTTGGTTCTTTGAAAAACTAAATAAAGTTGATAAGCCCCTTGCCAACCTCATCAAAAAGAGGAAAAACAAAATCAAGTACAAGCCCTAAGGAGTGAAAGGGTGAAATCACCACAGACCCAGTGGAAATTCAGAAGATTATCAATAGTTACTTCGAGAATGTTTACACTCACAGAATAGAAGACACAGAAGAAATGGACAGATTCCTCGAAAGGTACAATTTACCAAAACTGAATCAAGAACATATTATAACTATCAATAAACCGATAACAGCCAACAAAATATGAAACGTAATAAACAGCCTACAAACAAAGAAAAGTCCAGGTCCTGATGGATTCACAGCTGAATTCTACAAGAAATTTATAGAAGATGTCATCCCCATACTCCACAAACTCTTCCATGAAGTTGAAAAGGAAAAAGTCCTCCCAAATCATTTCTGCAGGCAAGTATAATACTGATTCCAAAACCAGGGAAACACACAACCAAAAGGAGAACGACAGGCCAATATCCCTCATGAACATAGACGCAAAAATACTGAACAAAATCCTGGCAAATAGAATACAGCTAATCATCAAGAAGATCATATACCATGACCAGGTAGGATTCATCCCAGGGATGCAAGGATGGTTCAATATTTGAAAATCTATAAATGTAATACACTATATTAATAGACTGAAATCTAAAAACCATATGATCATCTCAATTGATGCAGAGAAAGCCTTGACAAAGTCCAACACTCATTTGTATTCAACGTCCTACAGAAAATTGGCATAGATGGACTCTATCTTAACTTGATAAAAGCTATCTATGACAACCCAAAAGCTCATATAATCCGAAATGGGGAAAAACTGAAATCCTTTATCAGGTACAAGACAAGGATGTCCTCTATCACCCCTCCTATTCAATACAGTCTTGGAATCCTTAGCAACAGCCATTAGAAAAGAGGGAGAAATAAAGGGAATAAGAATAGGTAAAGAAGCAGTTAAATTATCACTATTTGCAGATGACATGATGCTTTACTTGGAATACCCCAAAAATTCCACCAAAAAACTACTAGAACTGATAGCGAAATTCAGTGGTATAGCAGGATACAAAGTCAATACTCAAAAGTCAATAGCATTCCTCTACACAGATAACAAGCACACTAGAGGGAAACAATAGAAACAATGCCCTTTACAATACCATAGCGGAAAATGAAATACCTTGGGATTCACTTAACCAAGGAAGTCAACGATCTTTTCACGGAAAATTATAACACCCTAAGAAAAGAGATTATAGAGGATTTCAGAAAATGGAAAGATATTCCATGCTCCTGGATAGGACGAACCAACTTCATGAAGATAGCTGTACTCCCAAAATTGCTATACAGATTTAATGCAATCCCTATCACACTGCCACCCACGTACCTCGCAGACGTAGAGAAATCAATCCTAAAATTTATTTGGAACCACAAACGACCTAGAATAGCAAAGGCAATCTTGGCCAATAAAGCCAAGGGAGGAGGCATCACAATTCCTGATTTGAAATTATACTATAAAGACACTGTGATAAAATTAACATGGTATTCGCAACAAAATAGAGCTGAGGATAAGTGGAATAGATTAGAAGATGCAGAGGAATCTATAATTACACTCAGCCATCTGATCTTCGACTAAGGTGCTAAACAAGCTCACTGTAAGAAAGACAGGCTCTTTAACAAATGGTGCTGGAAAACATGGTTTTCTACATGGCAAAAACTAAAACTTGACCCAGCTCTATCACCATGCACTAAGTTAAAGTCAAAATGGATTAAAGATCTAAAGATTAAAACAGAAACACTCAATCTCCTGGAATAGAAAGTAGGAGGAACCCTTGAAGACATAGGAATAGGTAAAGATTTCATGAACAAACATATATTTGCATGGGAAGCACTTGAAAGAATCAACAACTGGGATCAACTCTTCTTAAGGAGCTTCTGCATGTCAAAAGAAATTGTCAACAGAGTGAAGACAACCCACAAACTTTGAAAAAATCCTAACTAATAAGCAATGAGACAGAGGTCTACTGTTTAGAATATATAAAGAACTAAGAAATAATGGGGCCCTCAAATTTAAAGACCCAATTCAGAAATGGGCATCTGAGATGAATACACGCTTCTCAGAGGACAAAATTAAAGAAGCGAATAAATATATGAAAAAATGCTCCACATCACTAGTCATCAGTGAAATGCAAATAAAAACAACACTGAGATACCATCTCACTCCAGAAAGGATGGCTATCATAAGGAAATCAACCAACAACAAATGTTGGAGAGGTTGTGGGGAAAAGGAACACTTCTCCACTGCTGGTGGGAATGTATACTGGTACAACCATTGTGGAGGTCTGTGTGGAGACTCCTCAAAAGAGTGGGACTAGAAATCCCATTCAAGCCAGCTATCCCCCTACTGGGAATTTTCCCAAAGGAACTGAAAACATTGTATCATAGTGATGTATGTGTACCTATGTTTATAGCAGCAGAATGCATGATAGCCAAATCTTGGAAACAACCAAGATGCCCATCACATGAGGAATGGTTGAAAAAGATGTCGTATTTCTATATAATGGAGTATTACTCAGCTGTGAAGAATGATAAGTTTGAAGCATTTATATTGAATTGGATGCCACTTGAACATATACTCATAAGTGATATAAACCAGTCACACATGTGTAAATATCGTATAGTCTCCCTAGTATAAGACGCGAAAAGCAGAAATACAAATGGAAATGTACAAGAACAACTAAAATCAATTTAGTCTGATAAAGCAAAGTGAATGTCATATGCTGCAGGATACTAATCAGCTTTTCTTCTGGGTGGTTAACAACCTAAGTTCAGAGATCAAAGCTGGAGAAATAGAGGAGCCACAAGGCCAGCCAACATTTTGGCCCTAGCCTTTCAAGATCAGGGAAGACTCAGGATATAGGAGAACCTGTAGTGCAACATCATGAAACTCAGTTTTGCTCCAAATCTTCTGAACAAGGAGACTATGTAGCCACAGAGGAAAGAGATCAAAGTTTTATATTGTTCCTGGTTAGAGTCACATGGAGAGAAAACTTTCTCTCAGGCTGTCACGGAAGCAAACTGGTCAAGCATTGGCCGTGAGTCATCCACATGGATGACACAGAAAAGTTCTAGAGAATAACCTAGAGGAGTACAAGAAAAACCCTGAGGGGACTTCACTGAACTCATAAGAAATATAAAGTATATGTGTTGCTATATAAGTCTAGCTCTATCTAGGTCTTAACCATCCAGCAGAAAAGTATAAAAATGAAGTAAACATCGCGCGGCCATAATATTAAGTTGAACTGTAAATGCCTATGTTCCACAACATCTTCGGATAACTCACTATTATTGTGGAATGCTGGACTGTGCTGGATTGCGTTGTTGAGTTGAAGCACCTAAGTTAGTTGAATATTAATGGAGTGCCCATCTCTGACAGGTTTTAGAGCAAGTAACGGGTATAGAATGGAAGAATCATGATGAGTGTGTGTGGACAGTACAGTTGGGATTAACAATGCTGTGCTTCTACATAATTCTATGAGGGGCAAGATTTGCACTAATGGTGGTTGGACAGGATATTATGTCGGCTTCTAGTACTATGGACAACCGCTAGGAAAATAACAAGGTAGAAACTATTAATTATTGAATCTTTCATGTAATTCGGGTATAAAAAATAAGATGCACAAATAGCTAGTCTCTTAATTTACTGATAAAAGACATACGGTATCATAATGTCTGTTAATATAATATGTATCCACCTTTTATGATACCAAAACATTATGAAAACAGTTTGCAATGTAATATTTTATGAAATACATCTTGTCAAGTTATGTTAAAACTATCTCATCGATATTTGTGCATCAATAAAACAAAAGCTAAATAAAAATATAAAAAAACAAAAACAAAAGTATTCATTCTTTCATCTTGACTCCAAGCATTAGATACATTACTGCTGCTTACTAAGATTTGGAATTTTCTTGCAACGTGTGCTCTTTAATTAGGAGTAATCGCCTTGATATCCTGTCACAAGTTCCAGCTTCACCTTGCTCACTATTTATGTAGTATGAAGAATGGATATAAGATAGGCAAACATGTTTCTGTAGGTACTGTGACCTCTGGACCAAGTTCAAGGTTTCCAAAATTGCTCTACTGTTGGTGTGCATGCTTCATGCAATGTGATGCCAAGAGGGTTCAACACACTCATTCCAAGAAACCATCAACTGTGACATTTTCAGCCTTTTAATTTTGCAAATCACATACAGTAGTCTCCTCTCCTCCCACACAGGGTACGTGTGTTCCAATATCCTCGGAATGTTCGAAACCATAGATTGTGCTGAATTCTCCATGTAAGTTTTTTATGCATACTAAGATATAATAGCTTGTAAATGGGCAGAGTAATAGTTGAACAACAATAATGAATAAAATAGAGCTATTACAGTGATATAGCATAGTGATCATTGCGTCAACATACTCTTGGCCTCTCTCTCTCTGCTTCTGTCTTGTGCATTCACTGTCTCACAGAATAGTATACCCTACCTACCCAACTTCTTCCGATGGTACCTTCTTGTGAGAACAAAAATCTTGCCTATCTGTGAGAGGAAAGACAGAAATACTGATGTAGTACTGACTGCTCTGTAAAGTACCACAGGAATTGTGGTACCATAGAGCCAATACCCACATTGGCTATTATGCAACTCATTGGTGGATCGTATAGACAGTGTGGATACTCTGGACAGAGAAGCATACCACGTTCTGTGCAGCTAAGTATTGAATAGCATGAAATGCATCATAAAACTTAGGAAGTTGTCCAATTAGAAGCCATTTTTTGAATTTCATATTTAATAATTTTAGATTATGGCTTATCAGAGATAACTAGAAGTGTGAACAGGTGAATATCTAAAACTTCAATAAGGGAGAATTATTATAGCACTGTATTTTTGCTGAGGATTGGTGGCCAGCAGTCCCAATCCAGTATAGCTGTATCTCATGAATTGGGGTTTACTTAACACATTATCTTAGAGCTACTTGACTTAGCACTTAGCAAGCCCACTGAAATGCTCTGTATAGTTTCCTTCCATGAGTTGCATTTAACTTTCAGATGCCTCTGACACTTCAACAGACGTTTCAGCCTTTCTTTGGGTTAAGGAATTCTTTGTACTGGGAGTCTAACTTGTGCACTGTAGGATGCTGGGCAGTAAATTTTGACCTCTATCCCTGGATACCAGCGGAAATCCCTTCATTGTAACAGCCAGAGCTTTTCACAGACATTGAAAAATGTCCCTTGGACAAACTTGCATTCAGCTGAGAACCATTAGGATAAGCAAAAAGACTGAGAAGGAGCTTGTTTCTTCCAGCACAATAGCTTTCTCTACCCCTTTGAGGGAAAGCATAGCTTGGTGACTTACTTATTCCAATAAGATTTGAACAAAGCATGTGTGGTCATTCCTTGAGGAATGCTTGGAGTCAGTGAACAGTTCTCCAAGCTGTTTCTGCTTCCTGGTATTTAGGAGCACTGCAAGCGCACAGTGGTCAGGAATCCAAAGCCTTATGAAATACTGTACTGAGAGGATGCCCAGCTTGGATGATCACCTGGGACCATACTCAACACTGAAAACTACCTATGCATATTTATTTTTAATGCCATTGAAATGACAGTTGCTCATTACCTCATTGTACCCCAGTCCTACCTCATACAATGCACTACTCCAATGTACCACCATCACTAGCTCAGATACCTGTAACTGTCTCCTAAATGCTCTTCCAGATGTACACTTGTTCTCCAAAAGCAGTAGTTACATCAGCAGATATATTGTTTTAAAAATACAAATATGATCATATCATTACTTAACTTATGCCCTCTTGCTGACCTCAAACCCTTCTAATATATTTAGGATTAATTCCAAATTGCTAGTATAACCAACAAATCAGTGCATTATCAGATTTCTAGTTTGTCTCCTGCATCATTGTATGCATTAATCTCTCTCAATTTTCTTACCCTTGAGGTACCAATTTTCGGTTCCTGGTAGTTCTCAGAGCCTTCATTGATGCCTCAGTCTTGCAAATGCCACGTTCTTCCTTCACTCCACAAGCTCACCCTGGTACTTTCTTTTATTTAGAGATGAAATTCTGGCTTTTCCAAGTTAAGCCATATATTCTAATTAAAAAGCTTTTCTCAGACTACTATGCACTTCTTGGCACTGTATATTGTCTGTTGTTGTTTTTATGTTAATTTGTAAGAGTCCATGGTTAATGTCTGCCTTGTCCACTACAACAGACATTCTTGAAGGTCATACGCAGTTCTTGGTCATCATTTTTTCTCTTAATATTTGCACTAAAGTAAGGCATAGTAAATCTTTCTTTATGTTGTATTATTAAAAGCTCTTAAATGACTGGGAACCTCACTGGCAGGAAAGACATATTCAAGTCTTAAAGTTTAATTTAACTTTCCATAAAGGTTCTAGTTATGAAAGTGAGATTGTTTTTAAATCTATAAATCTGCCATAATGCTTGAATATCTGAGTGGATCTGAGCTATACATATTTAGTGGCACACTCCCCTGAAACAATCAACTGGAACAATGAACTTCATTTATTTATAAGAACAAATGAAAGATGACCTTCTTTTTATTCTGCACTCTATTATAATTGAAGTAAAGAACATAGCAATTCAGTGTTGGCTGAATTATTAATAACTACCATATACAGCCTTAGAGCAAAGGTTAGAAACCTATGATTATATCTTTGGTTTTTGTTCATTTATTTTGTTTAAGAATAACACCTCATATGATATAATTTCTTTGAATTATAGGATATCTTTCATTCCAACTGATTCTCATGATAACACATTTGGAGCGAACACAGGGAATGTTCATTGGACCAAAGACTGACTGTGGCACAGAGATGTAAGTGATTTAAGTTTTTTTTTTATTTGAAATAGTAAAATCATAAAAAAAACAAATAATGAGAATAAATACAGAAACAGAGCAACCTACAACAATACAAAAGATACATAATTTCAAAACAAGAATAGAAATTAATAATGGTTGCCATATTATATATTATTACCCTGAAATTTGTCAAGGGACTGATAGAATTAAGCTGCGATGTTTTCTGGCCTCCCTTCTCGGGTTATGTGATTGACCATATGCTTGTGGTTGTTTATTGAAGAAAGTTGTGCTTGAAAAAATAGGAATAAGAGGGAAAGAAGGAAATCAATTCTTAAAACCTCTGGAAACTATGCTGTGTATGACTTTGTCATAAAACAACGCAAGCAATGTTAATTCCATGAGTGATGTCTATTTAGCAGGCATTCATAAAGCATCAGCTTAGCTAATACACTGTAGTATTAACATTATAATTATTTGCTAACAATTCTAGAAAGCATTTCCAGATTTTTTTTTGTGGCTGCCCTAGGCTTTTACATCCTATAATATTTGAAAGAAAGTGAAAAGGAGTAAAGAAAGGTTTTTTAGTAGTTTCTTGTGTCTATGCAAATTTCCTAATTCTGTTGTTCTGAGAAAATAGACCCTGAGGATTTTTTTTTCTGTTAACATAATATTAATCAGCAGACATTTTAAATAAAATTTTGAGATAGCTTGTGACATACAGGAGAAATGTAACCCAGCATGTGAGAGTAAGGGTCCCATAAGGGACCCTCAGTGGTGGGGCAGGATGACTATTCTGCTTTGTTTTCTCATAGAGAACACTCTCTAATAAAAGAGAGTACATATTTTGAGCCACAGAGATACGAATTTGATGCATTATTCTGCCATTTATGGCCATCTTCAAGCCAATTCCCCCAAGTGTCAGACCCAAGTGCTCATCTTTATTTTTATTTATTTATTTATTTATTTATTTATTTATTTATTTTTTCTGTCTTTTTGAGACAGGGTCTCACTATGCAGTTCAGGCTGGCCTTAAGCTCACTTTGTAGCTCAGGCTGGTCTCGAACTCAACAATCCTCCTGCCTCAGCCTCCCGAGTGCTGGGATTACAGGCATGCGCCACCATGCCCGGCTTCCAAGTGCTCATCTTTAAATGGGACAACAATGGAGTCAGACATGACTAGAGAGATATAACCTATGCTGAGTGCTATGGCCAACACCTATTAATCATTACCCTTATTGTTGCTCTTGATGTAATAGCTTTGCCAATCATCTTGAATAGGGAGGAGATGCCTAGGACATACTCTTTCCCCTGCAGCCTCAGTTTCTCTGGGTATCCATCAAAGAAATGCTAAAGGACTTCACAGGGAACAACAGCATATCAATGTAGGAGACTTGGTGGGGCACTGATGGATCCAGTACTGTGGGGTGAGTTAAAGGGAAGATTGACTTATGCAAAACAGCCTGCAAACTTTCCGTTTGGAGTTGTTTTAGGCCTGGCTACAAAGATTTGTTTTCCCTTTTGTCTAACAATTTATATTTTATAATTGACTCAGTTCTCCCAGACAACTCTCTTTCAGCAGGGCCTCAGCAGGCTTCATGTATCTGAGCTACACGAAACCTAGCAAAACATGCCACTATGTTCAGTAAATGTGCAGGATGAGCATAGAAAGTATTCTGCCAAGTAATACTCAGTATTCCTGGAATACTTTTCATACCAAAAGTGTGTATATATCTGAGGAAATATTTTTCTATGATTAGGAAAAATGCTATTGCAATGCAGGATGGGTAGACAAACCGAGCTAGAGAAATATCGTTCTAGTCACTGAGGTCATATCCCAAGACCTCGTCTCCTTAGAAAACAACCAAAGAAGGAGAATTAGGTCAAACTTATTTTATTTTATTTTTTATGAGCAGAATATATTTATTGGGATAAAAAAGCTTCTGCCCAAGAGAGGGACAGAAAGGGGGCCCCTGTGTGAGTGATTCCAGTAAGCTCTCTTTTCCAGAAACTTTTATAGAGACACAACATGTGGTGAGACAGGTCTAAGGTGGTGGAGAAGACAAGGGAAATCACTTAGGTGGGCATGAGGTGGGACAAAACTATGGCCAACCAATGAGATTGCCAGCATTATTGCTCAGATAAAATTGATTAAATCCAGTACCAAATGAGGAAGCGAGTCATGTAGCAAGCAAGCATGAATATGAAACAAGGTCTCTTCCTGTTAGCAGTTGGGTTAGTGACTCATTTGGGCTCTTTCAGGGTGATTGATACCTATTTAGAACATCAATACCTGACTCCCATACATGGGGAAGTACATAGATGTATTTGTTTCTTCTTTTGTCTTAAGGTCTGGCCCAAAGGGGAGTCTCTGTCTCTTTCAAGTTGCAAAGTCACCTGATCTTCCATATTGACTCCTTGAGGGCCTGGCCCTGTCTGACTGCTTAATAATATTGCTATCTAATTTAGCTGCCTACAACATTCCCCCCTTCTGAAGAAGTAACCAGAAGTGCTCTGAGGGAGCCATGGGTGATTACTGCTCTGGCTTCTTCAGGCTGAAGTGGGTCATAGTTGTTGACTGGCAGCCAGAGATACTCTCCAGAGGTTCTACTTAAAGGCTCAGAATAGACACCAAGCTACTAGAGCCAAAGAAACAATTACACATGGATGGGCCAAATAATAACATTAACAAGATAATTATGAATACAGTCAAAATGATTTTTACGAAGGAGATAGTAATAACTTCCCATAAAGATGATAAAGACAAGGTCCAGGGGACCTCAGCATCTCACATAACATTGATCTGATGTCTAATATCTTGGATAGCTATTGAGACATTAGAAGGATCTGGAATGTAACAATCCTTATTAAGTTTGTAATTATAAGGACTAGTTAGAACTTTTTGTAGTTAGATTTCTTAAATGTGGGGTTTAATCTCTATCTTCCATGGCTACTGGGTATTATCTCAAATAAACTGGCCTTTTATGTCTCACCAACTCTCCTATTACTTGGGGCACATTAATTGTTAGACCTAGGGAAAACACTGAGTACTCTAGTTTGCAAGTGGGGCCACTGGCTGTGTAGCTGCTGTCATCTGCTTGAGCATCTATTAAAAGTTTAATAGGCTTTCTCCTTATATTGGCAGTTAATATGGGTTCTTTCAGGCTGAGAGGAGCACCCATGAAAAGCTCAATCTGAAACTTCCTCTGATTCCGTCATAAACTTTCTTTTTTTCTTCTCTAGCAGCTTTGGACATCTTTTTTGCTTGAAATGTCCCTTTTTTTCTCTTTGGAGTCAGGGAAACATTAACTTTTCCCCTGTTTCCTGATTGACCTTCATTCCTCTAGGTTACTAATATCACTATTATCATTGTCTGTATAATTTTGCCCTGTATCCTTTTTATTATGAAACACTGCAACTCAGATAAATTCATTTCTGCTTATGTCAGATATCTGTGGCTCACTGAGCAAGGTATAACATTTTGGTTTTAAGGCCTCCTGCAGGTAACTCTGTCCAAGGGAGAAGACAGCTTTTCTTGTAATGAGGTAGCAAACCCCAAGAAGGCTCAGTTCACCTGGGCTGTGTGAGGCGGACAGTTAGTTAAGACCTTTATATATCTCTATAGACAAAATCTGGTGGATTCTAGTAAAAGGAATCTTAATCAAGCATATTTATTATAGAGTTTATCTGCATGACTACCTGGATTTTGGTACCTTTTAGGAAAGATCAAATTTTTTAGAAATTAGAGCATGTATAATCAAGCATGAGCATTTGAGCTAACAGGTGAATGTATAAACTTTTTAAAGGAATAACAATTGTAACCTAACTTGCTTTTAGACCCCCTCATTCATAGTCTTATAGTTTCCTCTAAGTCTGTCTAGCTTTAGTTAAGAGATGTCAGACCTGTATTTACTATCAGCATAAAATACATGTCACATCAGAAATCAACCAGGTAAACTTATGTATTTATCATGAAATATATAGCATTACATTTGTAAAAAATTCAGTCTCAGGGGCTGCGGAAATAGCTCAGCGGAATAAGTGCTTGCGTGGCAAGTGCAAGTTCCTGAGTTCAAATCTTGGAACCACCACCAAAAAAAAAAAAAAAAAAAAAAAAAAAAAAAAAAAATTAGTGTCAGCATCATTTTGATTAGTAAGCAATCTGAACATATATTGCAGTTACAGCTAAAGCAAGATGTCTTTTAAAGTCTGCTTCTACTGAGGTACAATGACTGGAAGGAAGGTCAAGGTTAGAGAAGGACAAAGAGATGTGTGCCAATATCCAGCAATAGACTGGGTTTTTTTTCCTTTAGTCATGGTTACTCAGGGCTCCTCTGTGGAGATAACAGGTAGAGATAACAGTCTGGCCAGAGGGAGGAGGCAGGCCCAGCTCTCTTCAGTCCTAATGGACCACCTGGCAAGCTGAGTCTGAGCTCTGGGATCTCTACCCCAGGGTGCAGCCTCAGTTCCAGTGGCTATCTTGGCAGTCAGGGAATGGCTTGTGAGGCCTCATAAGGCAATCGCTCTTATGATGGCCCAGCTTCTGACAGAAAAAGCAGTAGGTGAACCTCATCACCAGATGTACCTCATTGTCATCGAGCACTTCTTGGAGTCTAGAGATTCAGATTTAGGATCTATTTTGAGGCCGCAATAATGGAAGCCATGTTTTTTTGGGTCTTTTTTTTTTTTTTTTTTCTTTTTTGTTTTTTTTGAGACAGGGTCTCACTATGAAGTTCAGGCTGGCCTTAAGCTCACTCTGTAGCTCAGGCTGGTCTTGAACTTAAAACAGTCCTCCTGCCTCAGCCTCCCGAGTGCTCAGATTACAGGCATGCGCCACCACACCAGGCTGGAAGCCATTTTTTATCTCTTTGCTTTCTCTCCCTGGTTTTCTCCCAGTCCTGATTATAGGACACTAAAAAACAGTTTTTACTAAAGGATCAAGTGAGTTGTCTGAAGCAAAAGCTATCTTTTGTAGCTCTTTTCTAATATTTGGAGCTGAGTGAGTAATGAACTAAAGTGTAATAAAAATCTATCCCTCTATTAAATTAGGGTCTAGGGAAGTGTGTCTCACCAGTGCCTCTATTAAACATTTTAAGAAATAAGAAGGGTGTTGGTCTTTCTCTTGGTAAATAGATAAAATTTAAAATAACTAGAAGACTTATTTCTTCAAGAATACAAACTTTAAAAAAAGTGTCTTTTTAGTTTGCTGCCTGAATATTCGGCTAGCAGGGCCTGACTATTTGGGCTCCAGTGGGAACAGGTAGTTCTAGTGGTTATCTCTTAGCTATTGAAAATGAACAATATCATAGTTGTCTCAAAATGCAATAGCCGCTTGTAATGCTGCCAGTATTTCATTTAAGTCAAAGCTTGTTTTAAGGTTAACATTTATAAGTCTAAGTCCTCTAACGATATCAACGTACTTATCAGGGTTATCTAGACATCTAAGATCTGACTTTATCTGTTTTAGGTAACAGAGAAAAAGGCATATGAACTCTGAAAGTTCTATACTGCATATTCTTTAAAGGATGTTTTCCTTGAGGAGGATGTCTTAATTCAGATAAAGAGGGGTGTAGCCTTGTAGAGGCCTGGATTACAGCTGTTTCTGCTAGAAAGGCAAACAGGGGAAGCCTTACTTTCAGCAATGGTGGGCAAGGCTGTGATTAAGGCCATCTTGTCCTTAGGCTCCACAGCTTAGGGAGAGCAGCCTTAGGCTCTGGTATAGTCAGTGCCTTAGGCACCTGAATGCCCTGGTTCTCCTGTAACTCACATCTACATTTCAAAACTAGGTAACAATGACTTTCATAATGTAAACAAAATCTGTACATAAAACATTATTACCATTTTGCTTTTTATAGTATCATTCTAATTGTAAAATAGTGTTGTAATTCACACTCATTTCTGCATTCCATTTGGCTCTAGAGTGTATATGGGCAAACATGTGGAGAAAAATATTAAATGGCTTTTTTAGCATGTATGGATCAAACACTTTCCAGTGCGTGATCATGTACTTTAAAGAAGTAAGAGACTTTGAGTGTGAGATTACCGTAATCTGGAATGCAAAAAAAGAAAGTTCTGGACGTCCCCTCCCTTACATCTAATTGATTCCCTGTCAGGATATCCCCTGAGTAGACCACTCTAGAGCAGGTGGATGCTCTTGGAGAGAGGGGAGATAAGATCTTACCAGCCTATCCACCCTTGAACTGGCTCACAATTTTTGTCTCCCAAGAATCTCACAAACTGAGTGAACCATGCACTTACTTTTACTGATTTTTTTTTTTTTTGTGTGTGTGTGCGTGGTACTGGGATTGAACTGAGGACCCTGTGCTTGCCAGGCAAGTACTTATTCTACCGAGCTATGTCCGCAGTCCCTCTTATTGAATATTTGTAAATATGTTACAACTGGTCTGATGAGAAGAATGTCTACAGAAGGAAGGGTAGCTATTGTACAAAAGACACATTGGAAGCAGAGCACTTTCCCTGCCATACTGTAAAAGAGAGCACCTTTGGAGATAGATAAAGGAGACAATTTACTGGAAGAACTTTGCCCTGGGCCCTAGGGCAAAAAAATCTCCAAGATACTTTTGTTCTTCAGTACAGTGGCCAGGCAGCCTTTCCTGTTAAATCTTTGGAATTCACAGGCAAAACTTACATTTATCATCTAGCAATCACATTTTGCATATTGGGAAAACCACATTAAAGAATTAAGACATTCTCCTCAAGGACAACATCCATAAAAGAATAGGCAATGTAGAACTTTCAGGATTCTACATTAAAGCTGACAAGAATCTCTTTCTTACTCTTAGTTAGCACGTAAAGCACAGATGTAAATCATTCCACTGATAGCCACTGTACAATGTAAATTATTGAAAGCTGCCTCAGCCTAATTTCTGGAGTGACTCATTAAGTTATTTGACTAAAAAGCTCAGGTAGAATCATTGTTTATTAGCAGAAAGTAAGAAAAAAGTAAACTCATTAAGTGGAGATCTGTCAATGGTAAAGAGCCAGTTTCCATCAGGTAGCTTCAGGTTTCCATCAGATAGTAGCCCTGGACATGTTACCTCAGATGTTGTCAGTTTCTATTGGCCCACCCAACCAGAGCTAAGTCTCCAGAAAGAAATCCAGCTGTGTCTCTGGTCAACATTCCACAAGCCATTGGCTTCAATCGGGATTTATCTAAGAATGGGTGAGGAAACCTGTCCTCTGCTTCAAAGAGTGGCAGCTGCTCTAGGAGCTGGCAGAGTAACCACTATTTGTCCAAGTTGTACAAGAAATACTTAACAACCTGGACAAGTTTACCTAGTACTTTATAGTAAAAGTTTAAAGCCCATAACTTAGCTCTTATGCACCTAAATGACATCTAGACTTAAGAGAAAAGGTTGGAGATCTTACATGACAGTAAATGTGCTTTGGTCCCATAAGCGTGCCACTTTTGGAAATAGATCTTTCTGATATCACCCAAAAGTCAGTTTTCCTCAGTGTGTCTCAGTTTTAGTCTTTCAAAGGAGACCTACCCAGAACACTAAGCCATTACATGGCTTTTATATGTGTCCTCCTGGGTGGGCATAGTCCTCTTTGTCTGATTTGGCCCAGAGATGGGGTATGTGTCCTTTTTCTAAAATTACTTCCCTGTCTTTGGCGTTAACATGAGCTAATTTTCTAAGGGCTTCACTTAGTTGGAACAGTCTATATCATTCATCTAATTTTATATGCCTCTGAAAAGGAAAGTACAAAGAGGTTGGAAAATTAGGATTAAGGTCAAAGAAAGGAAACTGAACCAGAGCAGGCCTGCCATTTCCTCTAGTGTTTAGAGGGAGATTAGAGCCAGTCTGTCCCGAGTGAAACCTGTCTTCCACATCTTTAAGAGCTGTTGCAGACCTGATGTCATTTAGTTGGCAAAAAAAGTCCCATATTTTACATACAGGCATGTACGTTTTAAATCTGGGCTAGATTTAAAAGTCCCATTTTACAACCACTAGGAGGCTTTCTAACATTACTATCTCTAGCACTATTGTCTAAAGTCAAGCAAGGAATACCAGTATATTTAGCAACTAGTTCAAATGTAACATATCCAAGTGCACAACAGTCATAAAATGTCCCACTAAAGAAATATCATAACCTTGGGGCTGGGGAGATAGCTCAGTAGAATAAGTGCTTGCCTGGCAAGTGCAGGGTCCTGAGTTCAATTCCCAGTACTAAAAAAAAAGAAAGAAAGAAAGAAAGAAAGAAAGAAAGAAAGAAAGAAAGAAAGAAAGAAAGAAAGAAAGAAAGATGTATCATAACCTTAAAATATTTTCATGTTTTAACTTAGATTTACCAACAACATTTTGACCAAACTTTTAACAAAACCATATAAAAGACCAAGCGTTAGCAATTTTAACAGAACTATATGAGACAAAACTGTGTGAGGCAAAACATGGATATTTATGAGCCATGGGCAAAGACATATCAACATTTGAAGCATAAAAATTTGTCACTTAAACTATTCCCAATCCAAAATTTATGAAAGAGAAGCAAACTCATACCTTCATCCAATGAGCTCAGTGGGAACCTCCAAATGACACAGGGAGAAAAACGTATCTCAGGAGGATGACCTCCACATGATATAGAGGAACAATGAAACTCCAGACCTGAAAAGTACCTGGGATGAATTCATGTTCTCATGAACTAAAAGCATAAGAAGTCACTCTTCTCAAAACCAAAGAATTAATTTTAGGAACAAATGGAGGTTATAGGCAGAATATATTTATTAGGGTAAAGGAAGCTTCTGTCCAAGAGAGGGACAGAAGGGGGCTCTTGAGTGGGTGATCCCCTTAATTTATTTTATTTTAATTGCACATTGATTCTTATGTGTGATTCTTCGTCAGAATTTTTACAGGTTGTGTTACACTTAATAAACACAAAGTACTGTCACATACATCTTAGTATGTTTCTTAAAGAAAATAAAAGAAGATCAAATGAACAAGTATATTGGTGTAATTAAGTCTTAGTTTAGTGAATTCTTTTATATTGGACACGATTTAATTATTATGAAACCAGGTATTTGATTAACATTACATTTATTTATTCATAGTTAGATTTATTTCTTTATAGTTGAATAAAATATACATTTTAGTGAGACAGTCAGAGACCAGCATACAGACAAAAGGAAGTGCACCCCAGAGGCTTAACTCAGGCCTTTCCCTTGAGTTAAAAATATGGGATGCATTTTTCCTTTCCACCACCACCCCAAGTCTTCTGAACAATCTTAATTACCTCAAAAACCAGGTGCATGATCAAAGCTTAAATGCATTCAAAAAGTCTCTAAGAATAAACTAGGTGAGAGAATAAAGGTGTCATGATTCATCACAAAGGGAGGGGAGACAATCTCCCAGCCCTAGCCTGTTTCTCTTCACTCCCGTACTAGTCCATCTTATCACAAGGTCAGGCTGTCTGTTCAGGATGGAGGGACAGATACAATGAATGTAGTAATTCTTGGATAAACCTGTTGTCCATTCCTTAAAGTCACAGTGTTTCCAAAAGAAAACAAAACTCTTTTTAAGGTTTTCTCAGTACAAGTAAGAGTTAGCAGACTTAAGCCCACCTGTGAAACCTCTGTGCAGGAATAAAAAGCTCACTTCCTCCTATGTCAATGGGGTGGCCTGATGTGCTTCATCAGAGATGGGCCCTTTAAGCGATTCTCTTCAAGCTAAGTCTTTCTTCTCAGCTAAAGCTTTTGCTTGTGAGATCATGCTCTTTGCCTAAATTTTAATTGCTATTTCCACTGAGACAGAAGTCAGTCTGTGTCCAATATTTCTAGTCTCAAACTGGAGTTTATTTGATTTTACAACACCTGAATATCATGATCTTTCTGCAAAAAAGGGATTTTATGTAATATCAAATCCAGGTTTCTACCTACAGAAATTCCCTTCATGATATTCTTGACACATGGCTTTCAGGCGCTGCTAGATCACTGTTAGTGATCAAATCTGTCACTGAAGGGTGCTCAGAGCACTTTTACCAGTCTGGTTGTTGATCTTGATCTTATCCTCTGGATCGGAACAAGTATAATGACTTCCTCATCCCACACGTGGCAAAACTAAAAAGGAGGTTTCTTACCCTTGTTTCAGTAACTGCATAGCTGGAAATTTGACAGAGCTCTGACATATCTCACAGCATAACCTCTTTACTGGAAAATGATACTCAAGGGAGTCCTTGGGTGAGAAGAGATGGAGAAACACTTCCTGAAGAATCAAGAAAGCAGCAGAGAAGAGATGATCTAGGAGATGAAATTTCAAGTTAGTTATATTTTGCATGACTTTCATTGATTTTTTTAATGTGCATCTCATTCGCTTCTGACTTCTATTTTTCTCAAGTCTTTGCAATATAGTGCTGAATTTGAGATTGTATTTCTAATGAGAAATAGTCATTTATACTCAGAGGAGCTGGCTTTCTGGGGTGGGCTGGGGGTGACTCTAGAGTACAGAAAAGAACTGTCAGGCCATGGAGACAGAAACAGAAGTTTCTTGTTAGAATTTAGAAAGAATAGAAGCTGAAAAAGGAACAAATCTCCAAACTGGCTCCAAAAAAAGATCCTTAGAGAAATTCCTCCCAATTCATCAGGAATTAAAACTCTAGCCTGAAAAAAACTGGCAAAAGAAACTCCAGCCCTCAGAGGGAAGCCAGACCAGAGGCACAAATCAAAGAGCAATATTAGAAAGTGCTACGATAATGAGATGAAAACATAGTGATACAGCAGAAGGGAACCAAGGGACCCTATGTTTTTCTGCTTGTTGAGGGCATTAGCCAGGAGTGTATGTTTTGAGAACTTCCCAGGAGATCAAACAAGAAATTACAGCCAGTAGAGCAATTGGTTAGTCAGCAAAGAGGATTGAAATGAGCCACAAAAGGTTCTGGGGCTGGGGCTAGCTTTAACCCCATATTAGCCAGCAGCTAACAGTGGTAACTCTTACAGCAGCAGCAGCAGTGCTCCCCATGCAGCCCAGGAGGATGGGGCAGTTGCTCTGAGGGAGCAATCAGAGACCAGCACCACACTTGAATAAGAATGTTTATTTACTTCTTTGTGTTTATTTGCTTATTTGTTATGTATTATTTCTCCATAATTTTTTTAATTTATGTATTTGGTAGAGGGTCCCACTAAGCAGCTTGGACTCTTGGTGATCCTTCTGTTTTCAGCCTCCCCAATGCTTCTATGTATTATTTCTTTACTCCTTGTGTATTTTAATTATTTTTCTTATTGTATGGTTGGCCCTTTGCAATTTTGGGCCCTATCTACATTCACAGGGTCAATGAATTGCAAAGCGAATAAAAGGAAAGTTTTCATGTATTATGTGGCCAGTCCTACAGTGGTTGCACAAATATGTTTTTCCTGTTCTGATTCTCCATACAGTACAGTACAATAACTGTTTATGTAGCATTTGTGGTGTATTAGATAGAGATGGCTGATAATTAGAAATGATTTAAAATCTGAGGGATGATGCATGCTATACCATTAATTTGGGGACTTTAATACCCATGGGTTTGCAGAAGTGTCCTAGAGTCAAGTCCTGGAATCTATGGAGAGATATAAGGTTAATAACATGAAGTTTTATTAATCATGCTCACAGTGAGATAATTACTATAGTTATGGATGTGTTTTATGTTGTGTGGTAATAGAGATTGAGCCCAGGGTCATTGCATTGATTATACATCATGCCCATTCTTTTTTTTTTTTTTTTTTTTTTTTTTTAAATTGAGACATGGTTCTGATAAGTCACTGAGTCATCCAGGTAAGGCTCAAAATTGTGATCCTCCTTCCCCAGCCAACCAGTGTGTTGGAATTACAGTTATGTGGCTCCACTTTTCCCTAGGAATAGTTGTTGAGTTAATATAAATTGGGTGTTTTAACTGCAATTGGACCCTTTCACATCAAATTCTATTATTGTTCCCCATTGACTGAGTAATGTCAGAAGACAACAGATAATTTTATGATCCAACTAGGGAGAAGTTGAGTCAGAAACACATTTACTGTGGTGTATTAACCCAGTATTTTTATTTTTCAGCTATCCTTTAAGTACAGCATGCAATAACATCTTCTACATGTGGTCCAATCACTCACTATGCCAAAGTAACAAGCAATAGGATAAAAAGGCACATGCTTCAAGGTGTGTCACAAAATGAAGATGTCACCGGATACCAGGGAAATGTGTGCAAGTAGCTATGTAAGGAAAATTTGGGAAAATCCTTCTGAATATATGACAGATAGACTTGATGTATTTCCCCCTAAATTTGAAAGTAATCTCACAATTTTACAAAGCTATTTCAATAATCACTTGTATATGTAAGTGAAATTTATCTATGCAATCAAAATATAAGAAAAAATAGAACTTAGATCAGGTTGCTAGACACAACATTCAATTAAGTTTTTATAGATAATGATGCTATAAACATGATGCCATCGAAACATGGGTAATAAATTACAGCTGTAGATGTAGGACAAATTATTAGAGATTTCAGTAAGTTAATTAAACAGAATACTATGCTGTTTTCCTGGATTTTATTTTCATCATATTGGCTCAGTTTTTAATCATTTGTGTCAAATTTAGAAGTTTTATCATTAACATTTAAGCTAACTTTGCATTTGTTCTTCCTTTGCCCATAGAGAATACACATGAATGGTTAAGCTTGAGGGCCTACAAATCCTACATCTGCCTTCTGCTTCTCACCTTTCACTCACTGTACTGTGTTGTCTTTTACTTCATTACACATCCCTGTAGCCTCCTGGGTGGCAAGTACTAAATCCAATTATTTCTAATATCCACAGCATCTAATGCAATAAGACTTAGCAGTTGTTTGCTATATTGTTGTTGATTGAAAATCTAATTGATTCCTTTTGTAAAGAAAGTGGAGAAGGGTGATGCTATATTTCAGATAAAAATACCAAGCAACTCCAAGATCTGAAATGGTGTTTCCCTCTTCAGGGCCCAGAGTCTAGAAAAATTTCTCTCTGCCTTTTGGTGTTAAAAGGGCAGAAGTAACAGCACATTTGGCATCCATGAAGGAGGGAGAAAACACCACAAGATCTCCTTTAATCTGAGCATCCATGTGAAAGAGATGCCCATGAAAAATGGTCCCAGAGGGGAGGTTTGGGTAGGAGAAGTTTTAGACATTCATAGACACCAATTATGTTTAGGCCTGAAGAATCCCACCCATTGTCTACATCTGTGCCTCTTCCTGTATGTCAAAGGACATCTGAATAAAATTCACATTCTGTGTTCATAGAGAAGCCAGATCCATTCCCTTCAGACCTGGGAGAAAGGTGCAGAAACCAGAGACCTACAAAATGAATACCTGACTTATACAATGCATAGAATAGTGGCACTTTAAGATGAGAAAACACACAAAGAGGTCCTGAACTACCTCTGCAAAACCACCCCTGTCTGTCCTTACTAATAGTAAACAGAGAAATCTGTAGTTAACAGGTAAAGGTATTCCCCTACAAACTTGATGCTCACACATGGCATATGTTACATGTTCACTTCTGCAGCACCAAGCAGAAACATCAAAATTGCACAGAAGATTTGGAGACAGATTCACTTATGTCGACACTGATCAGGAGCACTTCCAAAGTATCAGGTGCAGTCTGATGTTCTCTGGTGGTCTAGGGCTTATTTGCGATAAGCAAGCAGGAACTACAGAGGCAGAATGTTTTGTTCACTGGGGATTGATTTATACAATGTGAATCACAGTGAACAGCTGTGCACCATAGTGTCCTGAAGTTTCTAAGAAGCAGAAGCAACCAGAACTGGAACAGTAATTATTACCTGGGCAACTAACAAACTGAAACACACTGGTCGGAGAGATGTTTTCTGTTATACTTCTTTCTCTGTTCTCCTGCAACCATCCCCTGCACTGATCCTTCGTGGCCATACTGAGATCAGATAAGGGGCTTATGTTCAACCTGCAGATGCTCAGTTTCAAAGAGGAACAGTCTTTAAATTGTAGTATTTAATTGCAATGCACCTCAGTGGGTTTTACATTTAACTAAGTATGTTCTCTCACCCATAATTTCCTCCCTTCTACAGTGGCAGCTCACTCACTTACCAGCATTATGGCAATTTTCCCATCACTGGAAATTCCCTTAAGTGTCTACTTAGGAAGCTCTTTATTCGATGTGCTTGACATGTTAATAGGAATAGCTCTGGGTTCTCTACAGTAGTGAGTGTTGAAAATGGAAGAAAATGTGAGAGGAGTGGGTATGGGGCTTTCCATATTCCCCACCTCACTGTTGAACCTTAAGTGGAAGACTAAGGAATTCAAGCAGTAATTAAACCGTTTGGACAAAAGTGTCATAAATGTTAGAATTGAAGAGCTGGATTAGTCAGCTTCTCTAAATAAGTGCAGTGGTTAGAACTGTGGAGGGGCAGCTAGCTCAGATCTGGGCCTGCAAAAGTTTGTAATTAAGGCACTGCTTATTTCTATATTTACATGAAGGGTAAACCTCACAATTGATTAATGTTAAATTACTACCTATTATTGACCAAGGGAATTTGGAATTTAAGAGATGTATACTACTTATTAGTGAAATATAAAGAACGACTTTGGATACAAATTGACAGATGCTAGAATATGCTCAGAGTGATAACTGGAGCAAATGAGGTGCTTTTAGACTGCTGTGAAATCCAGACAAATTTGAGTTGGGTTCATGTGGGAAAGCGAAAGACGGTAAAATGAATGGATGGTGTGGGTGTTTATCTGCTTCACAATTGGCCCATTCTCCCTTTATGTTTTTTGCAGCTTATGAATGAAAACAAAGCAGATGCTTTGTACCATCTGCTCTAAAGAAGATGTTGACCACATGGAATTTATCCCAAGACCATGTGGCTCTCCTGGGCAGGTGTGAGTTATCATAGTTGACAGCTATTATAAGTGGAGTGTTCAATGGGATGTTTGTGCTTGGGTCGTATTTCCTATCACCTCATACTGAGTCAGATCAAAGGGTTAGTTTTCTTTTTTTTTTTTTTTTTTGTTTTGTTTTGTTTTGCTTTTTGGCAATACCTCTCATAGAGAAAGTGACAAAATGAATGGCTTTGGAAGATGAAACACCCTAAGGCTCCAGGCTAACTAAATTGTTTTGTGATTTAAAGAATAATGTTTTAAAATTGTTTAAATTAATGTCTATTTTATTTCAAGGGTAAAATCCATAGAAAATGGAGGGCAAAAATGCATACTTTGATTGCCTTTATGAGGAGACCAGCAAGAATGTAATAATGGTAACCAGACGGTTTATTTATTTATTCATATTGTTGGATCTCAATGACTCCTTTGGTTTCAGAAATTCTCAAGAAAGAGTGAAGCTGTGTCTTGATGTCTCATTCTTTTCTTTTATCTCTCCTGTTCTCTCAGCCACTCATTTCTCCAAGCCATCCCTCCTCCAATATTAAAATGTTTGTGTGGTCTTCCAAGATTTCATGATTCTGACCTATGATACTCTTTGTATCCACATGTTTTAGGGTCCCTTGTTTGTGGGACAAAGTTCTGAGGCCCAGTTTTGTTTCATAGGCCAGGTGGCCATTTTGTCTCAGAGCTGTATAACACTTTAAAAAGAAGAGCTTTTGCAGTTTGCAGCTTGGCCATGTACCCCTCACTATGCTCAGCCTGGCTGCAGAGGATGGAAACTTGGACCATCTGGTCGACTGACAACATTTTCTTTGTCATGTTTATCCACTGAGTCAGCCTCACTGTTAAATCTGTTTATCCAAATATATTTCTCACTTGTTGAGTTCTTTTCTAGAAAGTCTTATTTTCTCCTACAAATAAGTTTGTAATGGTTTTCTATACCACTAGGTTGTCAGGCAACTTAAATATTTTAGAACCTCCAGCAAGTGCTAAGTTTAAAAATTCTCTATAGGATCTTTGTTTGTTTTTATATTTTCACTGTTGTTGTGATTGTTACTTGGTGGAATGGTCTTGCTGCGCATTTCAGACTGGCCTTCAGCTTGCTATCTAGCCTGGAATTGCCTCACATTTCCAGTGATCCTTCTCAGCCTCTCAAGCGTTGACATTACAGGTGTGTGCCTCCAGGCCTAGCAACTCATTCTATTTAGAAGACTTTGCTCTTTACAGCTTGCTGAAAACCTTAGATAGCAGGCAAAATATCTTAGAAACACATATAAAAAATTGGATTATGATTCTTAAATGGAGGATGAGTCCTAGGCACCACCAGTCTATTGTTATTGATCCATTTTCTGTGAAGTCTAGAGCTCTTGTAGGAATTCTTCCATGAGGAGAGAATAAGTGAGGAGAATTAACATTCAGAGTTGTGTAATGTATTAAGCAATTTGATTATCAAGACACACCTATATGTAGTGCGATTGATAACTTTATACATGAGGAAAATCAACTTAATGTGAAATAATTACATAGCCACAAAGCATACCTGCACCTGACTTCTTGCTTTTGCTGTTTTGGTATTATACACAGAATATGCACAGTTCATCCCATTAAAGTCACTGACCTGGTACCTCAATATTTTAAGTCTATTGTATTTGTTGCTTTCCTATTGCTGGGACAAAATACCCAATGCTCATTATTTAAAGAAATAGAAATGTTTTCCACTTGTACTTTTAGTCCATATTTGGCTGGGTCAAAGGTAGGATGGAAGGGAACATGATAGAGAAAAGGTAGTTCAACTCAAGGCAGCCAAGAAATGGGGAAGGCAGGATCATCCTTCCAGGTCATGATCCTGGGACCAACATGCAACAAGCCCCACCTCCTTGCAGCACATCCACGGATAGACTGGTAATGAGTATAGAGTGCCCAAAATCCAATCAAATTCCACTCTTATGAGAATTTGGGGATCATTTTAGATCTATAACATAACAATGACTAATACAAATTTCAGATATTATGCCACAACATAAGTACAGTTGATGGAAATGAGTTTAGTGCATTTTCAAATCTAGTAGTTTAAGACACTATATTAATGATATCTAATCCTACACTTCTTTTAAGGCTGTTTTTAGGAGATTAAAGCTATGTGGTCCAACTCTAGTATCTGTGAATAAAAGTGAAGTAGAGCACAGTAGTTTTCAGAAAATGATACATCCATTAGTATATTAACCCAGTATAGTAATGACAGGAGAACAAATGAAGACAAACCAAGGACTAGAGTGACAATTCCAGGAGTACCTATGAGACTACCTTTTGATGTTTCTGTAATCTTGCTTTATGGAACTAGGGCATATGGTAAATTTCTCCATTTGGTAGACAAAGAGTGATACATAAGCCCCTCTTTCTGCCCTCTACAACAGCTAAGTGTCTGTGAGCAATCATTCCTGCCAGGAATGCTGCCTCAAATCAACCCATGTGTTTCTGTAAGACTAAATGATGAAAAAGTTTATTTTACCAGTTAGAAAGCCTGTGGATTTGGGAATCAGACAGACATGGTGTCAGGTCTTTGGTTCGCTCTTCACTGTTTAATCCTGAGCAAGTTATTTAAACTTTATATATCTCAGTTTAAACAAGAATAATGTGGAGCATTAATCTCTATTTCATAATGTTGATCTTAAATTGTATAATAGAACTGTAAAAGGGGGCTATTGACATAATTGTTCCCATGAATCATGATTCCTTAGTGAACACAGTTGGGAAATACTCCCCATTTGTAGGTACAAGCAGCTGCATTTCACACAGGTAGTGATTTCAAATCTCTTTATTTGGTGTAGAGGAATCCTAAAAAGCATCCTTTAAAAGACAATGAAATAATACTTATCAGAAAGGAGACTCAAAAGTCACTATTATCCAAAATGTAGACAGTTTAAACTGAGAAAGTTTTATTTGGTGATCATTAGTATGCATTTTAATCAGCAGTATCTTTGCTTAGAATTTGGGGGTCTTTCTGAGATGTTTTAAAAATGTTTAAAATATTTTTTCCTATGTACTGTGTAGATAGGGATAGGAGATCTCCTGCGTACTATGTAGATAGAAGTTCTTTTAAATTCAGCTTATGAATAGTTTTCTGTACATAATAGTGAGATTAGAATAGCACCACACAAAATCATAATTCTTGATTATTTAATATTTTTGATCATTTAGAATTTTATATCTTATTTACTTAATCATTTTTACAAATAGTTCATATATAGCTTGAAGCCATTAGGAATTTTACCTTAGTCCTTCACATTATGCTTACTTGTAGGCTGAGTTTGTCTTTGGTTTTATATTTGATATTTCTTTTCTACTTCTCTTTGAAAACCTTTCATTGCTTCTTTATATAAGCATCTTTACCTTTCTAAATCTTCTGACCATTTAATTTGTTTGTCCTTCATTTTGAACCTAGTTCATACTTCATTTCATACACATTTTATTATAAACAAATTTGGTAGCTGGAGTGTAGGTGGGGAGAATTGACCTGTACTAGTCAAGGTGTGTTGGACATGATTAAGCAATTTGTAAAGAATATAAATTTATCTTATCTCACTGTTATGAGGCTGAAGATTAAGGATATGGTTCTGTGATCTACTTGGCCACCAATACTGGCTTCCTGTGGCTTCAACTCAGGGCAGAAAGCATGGGGGCCAACAGGTTTGTATAAACAGCAGGAATGCTTGTGTGAATGAGCTGAACTCTCTTTTCCAAGGACCTGCAGTCCCTGAGAGGCGCTCTAGACCGCTGAGCTATCTTGCCAAGCATCACCTTTCCTAACAGCTAATCCAGTTCCATTAAATTTCTTAAGAATCGTGATACCTCTCACATTGCCATATTGGAGACCAGATTTCCACACAAGATTTGGAGGGAACAAGACAGATCCTAGACATAGGAGAGAACTTGGGCTCTTTTGTTCTAAGTTTTTCTAAACATTTGCATATATTTTATTTTACAAATTCTGGAAAATAACAAGAACTTCAATTGTGCTTTCCTCATTTTTGATGAGACACTGACCCAAGTGGGAGGATTTTACAGGATTAAAAATCATGGCATTTTCTGAGTTGTTTACTTATGCCTTCAGTTCATTCCCCTTTGAACTGTCAAGCTTTGTAAAATGTCAAGTTTCTCATCCTATAGTACATCTTCTAGTAATGGAGGTGGTCCTAGGTTACATGTTCACCTTAAATTGTGCTTCATGAAATTTAAAAATAAGATGATATATGTTTTCCTAATTTTCTTTGCCCATATCCTTATTCTCAAATTTATTTCATTTTGGGAAGAGATTCTGGGATAGTTTCATTTTTAAACAGTTACACATTGATTGCAGTTTTATGTATAAAAGCAAATAAGTAACTTGCTGATAGACACAAATGGCAGAAGAGATCTTAAATATTCCATTGGAAGCTAAGTAACTGTACTGTGAAACAGCTCATGACCATCAAAAATGTATTTATAGAAATTTTAAAAAAATAACAGGAAATGCTGTGTTAAAATGTGAAATGCTGAAGTAGTGAATATGGAGAAAAATAGCCTTAACTATAAAAGATGTAGAGTTTATGGTTCAAGGACTCTGACTAAACATATGTGTTTACCTTGCATTCATCCAAAAATCTTGTCATGATGACAGAAGGAATATAATAATAGCATTAAATCACAAGCAATGTTGCAACAGTATGTTACCAGGAAAGGAGCCTCTTACATATCAAATTGTATAAGTTTTACAATTCAGAAACATGTGAACTTTGATGACTATAAACCCCACTGGAGTTGCTGACTGACCTTGCCCGACCAAACTAAATGCAGAGAGTTTCTATCTAAAATTTTATTTTTCAACAATTTACAGTTTCTCCATGTAAATTCACCCTCCCAACTATTAGCTTCTCTGCCTGACATTTAGAGGCTTCTAGGATGTAATCCAAACTTCATTCAATTATGTTACCCTTTTCTGCTCAGTATGAATCCTCAGTTATAATTAGGCTGGTATCCTATTTTCTTTCTCACCACTTCCTAACTACTGCTTTTTATTCCTCTGTCTGAATTTGATGTTATTTCCTCAGTCAGAAATGCACTACCCTTCTATGCCTACTGTTATTCAAACCTGCACTGTTTCTGGGTTTCAAATAATAAAAGTTTTCTCTGACCTTTGGGATCCTCAAACAACTAGTTTCTTTCTGTGAATTCATATTAATTGGAACACAGTTTTTGATTATAGTTGGGACAATTTTTCAACAATATGTACCCTCCTAGGCTTTACATTTTGTTATATATTTGATGAGAAATATCTCTAAGCCATGGACATAGAAGATGTTCAATAAATTCAAATTTATTGTTCTTTAGAAATACCTGGACCATGGTTCATGCCATTTTCTTTGTTCAGAACCCTATCTTGCCTTAACTTTTATAAAAAGAACTTTTCCTTCTGAAGAAGATTATTTGATATTCAATTAATCTCTGTGCTATTATTTTGTTATGCAATTTCCTTGAAGATAGAGCAATAGTACTGTAATTTATTGACATCTCATGTCTTTTTTTCCACTAGTAGATATGTGCTAAAAAGAACTCTTTAATGGCTACCACGATCCCTACTTTCTGATGCATAATCTTTACCTCTTGAGAGTGGGTTGGTTGGCTTTGTATCAACCAACAGGAGCTTACTAAAACGTTAGATTTTAGCTAATGCCCACATGGGCCTGATTTCATCAGATGAGTCCTTTGAAAAGACTGAGCCCTTCATGAAATTGAAGATTTGGAAGTGGAGCCTGTAAGCCAATGACAAGAGAAGCAGAGGAACAAGGACTTTAGACTTTAGAGTGGACCCTAGCTTCTCTGCCTGACATTTAGATGCTTCTAGGATCTAATCCTAGAAGACCCCCCCACACCCAATTGCTGGCTGAATGGTGGGCCCTCACTCCTGTGTCCTGAAGGAAGTGATTCCTGGAAGGCACATGGTCAGCACCTGTGCAGTGAGCTGACACCTAGATGGAAGGTGGCTTCTGAGTCCACTGATACAGGCAGCATCATCAAGCTGTCTTCTGATCTTCTTGGGCCCTGCGGTTAGAAATGTGTTTTGTTCCAAGCTCCTAAGTATGTTGTGACTTGTACCAGTGCTAGAGAAGAATGAAAATTAGGAAAGCTGCTGTATTTGATTCTTTGTGAAATTTTATTTCAAATTTCTCTTTATTCTCTTTTTTAGAGTTTATTTTAATTAATATGTTTTGGATATGTAATAAATAATGTTGTTGTGGTCAACTGGTACTTAAACACATCACATCTTGGTTCTTTCCATCTTTCTTCCCTCCAGGCTCCCTCCATTCCTGAGTCTGAAATGCAGGTTAGTACCCAAGGAGCTTACTCCTGAACTTGGCCACCACAGTGTGGAAGGAAGCAGGAATGAGTAGAGGGAGAGGTTGGGCAGTGCTGCAAGCATAGTGGCAAGCTTGGGAGTCTGAGACTGGCATGGTCTTCAAAGGTCCCAGAGTTGCATCACTAAGACATGATTTTGCATTCTCATTGTGGCCACCAACAGGAAAGGAAGTGGATTTAGTCAAGCTCACATTCTTCAATTAAGTGCTATTCTTATTCTGGGAAGACAGCTTAGGACAACTGAAAAAATTTCCTGGGTGGCATAACATCAAGAGTACCTCAATGACTTCAAGATGGCAGGAACCATGCCTTCTTTATTTCTCTGTCCTCTCTCACTGACACAGTGCCAGGTACAGAGATCAAAACCTTGTTTAGGGAAATTCACCTGAAGGAAACATCTTTACTTTTTTAGTAGTGGATACAACATGCCATTAGCAGTCCTAGTTTTATGGTCCTTATCACTAGGATTTTCTGTAACAGTTATTGATCAATTATGATATATCCAGATTTCTTTAAGTAGTCTGAGTGAGATGGCAGACCCCTGCCCTCCTCATAGATCTGAAACTGCAAACAATATATATATATATATATATATATATATATATATATGCATACATATTCATATTCATGTGCCTAGACACTTATAAGTCTGTTTGTAGGCATGAACAATACATGTGTGAATATAGATGCATAATTTTAGAAGGGAATGTGTACAGCAAAGACCTTAAAAAGCTGAGGATATGTTAAAAGTAGTATTGTTTAATATAGTATTGCTTAAGATAGTATTGTTAATATGTTAATATGTTTATTTCATTAATTGGTTTTAAGGAAATTTAAGGAACACTTAGTTTTAAGGAAATTTATTTATTCATCTAAGATCACCTATATGAATAAATTTTCAAAGCTGTGTGCAGGCTGTTTGATTCTGGGTATAAACTTGTAGGCTAGTGAATGGCTCCTTTTTGATACCAAAGGATCAAGCTGAAGGGACGCAGGCACACTTTCAACCCTCTCCCCAACTGGCCAGCCAAGGCATAGTTGATACTGTGGGCTCAATATTTATGTCTCTTCCAGATTCATGGGTTGGAATCCTCACCCTCAAAGTGACAGTGTTAGGAGGGACATGATGATTTCATAAGGCAGAGCCCTAATGAATGAGATTAGTGCCCTTATAAAAGAGACATAAATGACAGAGAGAGAGAGAGAGAGAGAGAGAGAGAGTTTTCCTTGTCTATCCTCCTACCATGTGAGGACTCAGAAAGAAGATAATGTGTGACACAAAAATTGAGCATTCACTTGAATTTTGAGGCCCTAAAACTATGAGAAATAACTATCTGTTATTTAAAAATCACTCAGCCCATGACATTTTGTTTTAGTAGCCTGAATGGATAAGCAATTGCTGAGAAGTTTTATCTCTTATTCAGCCACTAGAAAGCACATTTTTATTGAACTGAGGATATCTATTATCTCAGAGCTGCCTGAGTTCCCTTGTGTCAGTATAGCACTGTTTGGAAGCTTTGGGGGTAGCTTTGGGCTGCTGGCACACAGCACTTTATAGCATCTGGAATGATGTACCATGTTCAAAATACCTCTCCTGATCATGTAAGCTACCCCAGACTCTAGAGAAAATAGAGCAGACCTCTTAAGTGTAGTCTTGCTGATGTTGGAGAGGTAGCTTCAGTTCATAGAGAGAGAGACCACTCTTCTGACATCTCTATTGTATCTCATGCACAAAGACACATTTTGTGTGTGTCTATAAATTTAAGCTAATGAGATGCTTACTGGGAGGCTGCTGTTGCATTTAAGCATCTAGATTGATTCACAAATTTTCTTTTATTAGGGGTGTGTGCAAAACGTAGACTTGTGAGATTGTACATAATGGTATGTCTGTATGTGTGTGTGTATATATCTGTGTGTATGTGTGTGCGTGTGCATGTGTGTGCACATGTATGCATGCATGTGTATTCAAAGAAATAGAACAGAGAAGAGATGGCATAAAGAAGCATTTCCCCTTTCCCCGCGTTCTTCCTCTCCATGCACACTCACTGCACTTTCAGCCTTTTGCTATTGTTTAGGGTCCTCTCAGTGATTTGCTGCTGGAAGGACCAGCGTTCCTGCATCAGGGCACCACCTTCCTGTCACTGAGCTGCTGCTGCAGGTGAGTGATGGGGAGATGCTATTGTTGAGCTTGTCAAATTTGATGAGGAAAAAAAATGGAGCTCAGCTTAAAGTCATTTTCATTCCCAGATTTTTCTTCTTTTCTTTCCTAAAGAGAGTGACGATCTTTGTTCTTGCTGCTCTTACATGAGCTTATTTTAGTGGTCCCAGGTCAGCCAGTCTCAATGCACAAAGACTGAAGTTCCTGTGCTTTTCAGAACTTGTAAGAGCAGCTCTTTAAATGTGTCTTACTACCATTTTATCTGTACAATTACCTGAGAAAGAAACTAGCAGCATCACTACTTGGCTTAAAACAAAATAAAACGATAAGTTTGTGTATGAAGTATCATTTTAGCATGAGTGTGCACACCTAAAAATAAAGGCAGTGCTTGTACACTTCATCGAGGAAGGGTGACTTGCAATTTTACGCAAACATTGTGACTATTGGATGTTTAGGAGAACTCCACATGCATATTTCAAAGTATGAAAAATCTGATAAATCCACAAGGCTTTTACTACATACAACTTTCCTTCTCTCAACCACTCAATGGTGAAGCCTATAGGATGCTCCATATTCCTTATTGATTTTGCAGGAATAAGTTTAACTCTTACTTGTACAAATAACTTAAAAGTCATGATCTTCTAGCAGTTACTGATGACACTAAATTCTCCAAGATATTTTAAAACAAGGATATGGGTGTTAACTTTATTCTGGCATTTAACACCATAGAGGGCAAAATGGATTCCCCAGTCTCTGAGATGGTTAGAAGGTAAGGATGCCCTGTAGCTCATTATCCAACCATAGAATCAAAGAATATGCTCAGTTGAGATTCAGCAATTGACAAATAAATCAGCTTTATGAGAGAAAAAAATCAGGAAACCAATTCTTTAGAAGATTTTTAATTAAATAGGAATAAGGCTGAAGTGAGTGAAAAGGGGTCCTGGAAGAGAAAGTTGGGGTCACACTGTCAGGGCCTTGCTGGCGCTTGCTAAGGACTTTGAATTTTGTTTTGAAGTCAAAGAATGTCTTAAAATGTTTCCAGGTGGCTTTGTATTTTATTCAGGGAGCCACTGAAGGCCAAGCAGGAAAACTCCATGAACATTTTGACATTAGATCTGGGAATTACACACAGTTACTTTAAATTGATAAGGAGCGTGAAGTTAAAAGTCCATGTCTGTGTGCTTTTTCTTAATGAACTGAAATCAAGCAGTGGCAAACACAATATTTACATACATTAAATGTAGTAAAGGTAACAAAGTTTTTAAATGTGTGTCACAAAATGAGTCATTTTTTCTGAGGATTGTGGTTAACATAATCTGAGAAGTACTTTAGAAAGCTGTTCTGAACATCTGAGAAAACAGGACACCAGTTAAGATACTATTCTTTTATTCTCTAAATCATGTGATCAAAGAGGCAAGAGATGAGCACTTTAGAATTATAGGTAGATAAGAAAGAACATCATTTTTGGAAGCCAGCATGGAGCTCTACTTTACAGATTTTCAGCAGGAGCACAAGTGCTTGCAATCTCCCAAGCAGAGCAGCTCCCTCCAAGCACATGGTGCTGCTTTGCTGTTTCCTCCACCAGTTTTCATATAAAAATTAGAGGACTTCTAAAATTCTACTTTTTCCATGCAATTTCTGCAGAGAGCCCCATTTAGACAGAACCTATCATCACTTTCATCTCTCTTTTTCTTATTAGAGTCATCTACATAACTTTTGACTTACATCACTTTTTATCACAGTACCCTGATGTATGGTCTTTGGGATAATCAACATTTTTTGAAAAAATAGCTTCTTTAACTTTCTTTTCATTTCTTCTCTTATCCCTATCTTTAAAATGTTCAATTCTTGAAGGCAGAAATGGGATTGTCGTGCTTACAATCTTCAGAACAAGGAGAGAAGCCAACATTGAGAAAAGACTGAATGAATATTCTTCATTGGAGAAATGAATATTTTAATCCTTACTACTTTCAGAGGAATTGGAGGCTAAAATGGTGTGTGACCAGTCCCTGAGTATAAAAGAACCAGTCTCTGCTTGATGATCCCAAGTTTGGTATCTCCACTCTGGCTATGTTTCTCCATTACACCAAGCTGCTTCTTTATATCGAGGTGCCAAAGGAGATAGATTGGATATTAAGTGACTGTGATGTTGAACTTCTATTTTGGTTAGAAATGAATTTCAGTAATAGCTTTGCTTTTTGGCTGAATGGTTATGTATATAATATGTATTCCACTTGTGTTATCTTTGCAAAACATCAGTCTTTTATTCTGTGGCTTTAGAAAGTATTTGTTAAACATTAGACATCACATTAAATTCAGTCATCATGTTTCTTTATGCTGTGCTTTGGAGTCAAATTTGAGTCACAGGTACAACTACAGCATAATTTGCCATCATGAAACACTAGAAACTTCATAAATTTTTCCAGAATGCATGAAAAACGCTTTAATATCTGCATGAGTGGAGGAAAAATGCCACACATACTTCAGGAATTCCCAAGATTCCTTGAGTCCTGGCCTTATACTATCTGGGAAAATCTCCAACCGCCCACCTCCACCTTTTGTTTTGTTTATTTTTAGGGATCACACTGAAATTATGCTGAGAACATTTAATTATAGGCTGTAGCTATCTGTTGAATTAAAATAATCAGCCCCACACTACCTTGTATAAAACATTTCACAAACCTCTTGTTTCTAAGGGTGACAATGCCTTCTAATTTAAAAGTCAAACAAAACTAGCGTTTATCTAGTTTTGAACAAGTCTGCTGTTTAACCCTTTTTGCTTTCCTTGTTAAGACAACTTGAAGGCTTAGCATTGAAAGGCACCCCCTGAGAGTCAGACTCCTTTAGTATCCGTAGACCTTTCAGTATTAATATGCAAGTATCTACAGGGTGATGCCCGCGCTCATTGCTGATAGGATGAAAATGATGGCTATATGACTATGCTTGATTATCTGGAACTCACAATGGACTGATTACTTATACATGGCGTTACAATGTGTGGAAGAAAAGTAAAGAGTTAATTCCATGAGGTTGCCTGTTTTGACTAGTATTCTAGTGTAAATTAGCTGTGTGGTACTTTGAAAATACTAAAAGTAAAGAATAGCTATAGGAAAATGCAGTTAAATTAGGAAGATAGGCAATGCATTTGAATTACATTCTATTTTAGCATTTCCTACCTGTGTAAGATTGCGCCAGGTCTTATGCCTATGAAAAATGCATCTGGAAGTAGGAAGAACTCTTTCGTGTATCATCAAAACACCTAGACTTCTCATTTTTTGGGAAACTAAATTCAGGTCAACTCATTCACTCTTGAGGCTGATTTGAGAAAGGACAACCAAGATCCAGGAGCAGAGCACAAAGAGTGTCCTTCAATAATGAGTACTTGAAGGAACTGGGAAGATTTCTGATGGAAAGGATGATGGTGCAAAGCAAAGTGGTTTGAAAGTTAGAAATCTGATGTGTTCATTTACTCTGCTATGAACTATCTAATCCATGGGAGACTGGTCACTGTTCTGCTCTGGATCTAACTTTTCAAGATTTACAAGTGAAAATCTCGAAGGAGAACACCTTTGAAGTTTTTTTTTTTTTACTCTAACACTGATCTGAACCTAAATGTTAATTGAACAGTTACGTGCTGAGTTAAAAAATAGAGATGACAGATAGATAGATAGATAGATAGATAGATAGATAGATAGATAGATAGATAGATAATGAGATACAGACTTGAGGTTAATTCTTCATTTTTTAATACCAGGACTCAAACTCAAGACCTTGTAGTTGGCAGGCAGGCAGGTGTTGTGCCACTGAGATATGTGCTCCTGGCCAAAGAGGAGCAGACTTATTTTGTTCTGTTATAGGAAACAGAAGTAGTCAGAAAAATAACATTGAGAAAGGACACTTGCTCAATACATCAAAAGAGCCCCTCTAGCAATTAGAATTACTTACAAATAGAAAATAAGCCTTGTACAGTAGTAAACTCTGTCTCTGGAATTATTAAAACTCTGTATTACCTGAGACAGTAGTCTTTCAGTTTGGGATATCTTTTCTCCTGCTTTTGACATTTCAAGTTCAAATTAAGATCTAAATAGCATCACTCTTTAGGGTTTGCTTTGTGTGAGCTCTGTCTAGAAAAGTTCCTTCTGTTTCTTGGTGAAGTCTGGCCTTCCATTTCCTTAGGCTTTTGTATTTGTGTCTATTTTGGAGCCAATCATGAGTCAAAGGTACAACTACAGAGCTGGGGAAATAGCTCAGCCATTGAAAGCACCTGCTTAGGCAAGTGTAGGGACTGTGGTTTGATCCCCAGCACCACATGCTACAGTAGCTTCACCCCCAGGGTGAGCTGAACCAGCCACAGGAAAAAAAAAAAGGTACAACTGCAACATAATTTGTCCTCATGAGCCACTGGAACCATCTCAAATTAAAAGTAAATATGTGAAGAGCAATAGGCCATCCAAGGTATGAGCTTTCTTGTAGTCATGCAGAATTCTAATCCGTGAAATCTTTAAATACAAAATTATGTTACTTGAGAAAAAAGTGAAATACATAATTGCACACAAGCATCTCTCAACTATTTTAAATATGTTTATGTAAAGTTGGAGAGAAGGATATATGTTTGTTTGTTGTATTTTTGGGGAAGGATCTACAGGGAGTTAAGGGTCTCACTATTAGATCAGATTCATAGTGAGTCACCTTTTTACAGCCTCCCAAGAGTTGGGATTACAGGCGTGCGCCATCATGCCCAGTCTCAATTGCCATTGCAGCATTCCATGGGGGGAGGGCTGGCACAGAAAGAAGGATTTATGTTAAAATACTAACTCATTCTTTCAAAGCGTGCACACTTTTGTGGACAAATGCTTGATTTTCCTTTATGGTTTTCTGTTTCCATGCTTTTATAACCAGAGAAACTTAAAATGGAGAAATAATAAATTTTAATTTGAAGTTTCAGGAGTAGTTATATTTGTGTGACTCTGGACATCTGCAATGTTATGAGATCTCTTGGAGCTCTACATAGGAATGGAAAATGTCAAGCATGGATCCAACTCATAGTCCTTTTATTGCCTTTTGTCTTTGACCAGTGTCACAGATGAGTGCAGGAGAGCTAAGACCTATGTACAGTAAAGTTCCCTTGGCTGAGCTCAGATAAACCACATTGTTTAATCTCTTACCCCAATTCCCCTGTTTTCTTTGGATTCCTTCATTTTACCTAACTATGGCTAACCTGCTGAATAGACTGTTCAACTTGTTTTTTGGGACTTCTCCCCACTTCTCTGTAATCGATTTTTGTCTCCAATGTACTCTCCCCTAAGCTTGTAACTCAATCCTTTGATGACTCCTTAGAAAAGGGGCAGAGTCCTCTTGCTGACCAAGACGCAAAGACCTGTGATGTAAACTTCAGGGAGTCAAAGAGCCTTCCAGCCCCTTGTACCCAGTGAGGTTGATTTATCATTAGTTACCTGGAGCAAGCCAGAGAAACCTGATATTGTTATACACTACTCACTCAGTTTAAACTTTCTCAGTCAGAAAATATTGAGAAGAATCTTATAATAACGAAGGTTCAGCATGAGGCAAGATCATTACACAAAAAGCCTCAAAGAGCCAGCTCAACTGGTATGGTATTGTGAATAGATAAGAACCAATTGCAATGTGAATCATATACATTAATGAGTTTTATACAAAATAGAATACAGTGGTTATATGAATCTATCTCTTACATTTGTGCAGATGTAAAGAATCATATTTTAAATTTTTTTGTATTTGTTTTGGGAAAGGTCTACAGAGTTTTCAGGGTCTCACTACTAGATCAGACTTGGAGTGATTCTCCTATTTACAGCCTCCCAAGAGCTGGTATTACAGGCACGCACCAACATGACCAGTCTGAATTGCCATCTCAACTTGCCCCGGGGGCAGGACTGGCACCTCAGGCCTCAGGATTGAACCCCTGGACCCTGCACCTGCTTGCAGTTTCTTTAATCCACTGAGCTATTTGGCCAGCCCTGAGAATTATATTTTAAGATGGAGTGGGAATTTACCAAATTATGAGGGGAGAGGTAAGAAGAGGTTTTTAGGTTAATGAAAGTGCCTGTGTAGAGCCTGAAGCATATGCCAGAAATAAGTGGTGGAAAGTTAATGTTGTTTGAGAGAGACAGACCAAAAATCCCCTTCTATCCAGTAAACTTAGACTATTTGTTCTGCTGTCCAAGAAGTGGAGACTACCTTCACACCCTTAACTGTGTGTAGCAAGCTTTCTCTCAAAGAGCACATGGTGTGAAACAGAGAAGGAATCCTCATTACAAGTCCAAGAAACCTGACAAGTGCAGCTTCCACCAAGTCATCAAGGTCAACATTAATGGCCATAAATCATGCAATAGTAGGAGTCTTTGATATGCTGTGATGGAAATATCCCTTCCCCTCTGTGTCCTTTCTCCTCGTAATGTGTTCCTTCATGTCATCAAGAAAGAACTAGTGGCGAATTCCAACAGAGATACATCTTATAAAATATATGGCCAGTATTCCTGAAAACTTCAAAGGTCACCCAAAACAAGTTTTATGTTGAAAATGCAGACAAGAGGAGCCTAAAGAGACATGATGACTGAATTTAACGTGACATCCTCCATGGAATACTTAAACAGAAAGAAAATATCAAACAGACACTGAGGAAATCTGAATAAAGCATAGTCTTCAATTAATAGTAATAAAAGTGTATTGTTTTACTAATTATGACAAATTTACCATATTAATACAACTGTTAATGACAGGAAAACTGAATATGAGAATGTACAGACCATATAATAACTTCACAATTTCCATAAATCCTTAACAGTTTTAATATACGTATATTAAAAAGTTAATTGGTGATAAATGCCATGAAATACAATAAATCAAGGAATTTAGTTATAAAGGTATTGGAGATGGAGGAGATTTTTTGTAATGCATTACAATGGGGTCCTTCTGACGAAATGATATTTGCAAAGAGGAAAACTGAAAAAACAAAGGACCTGCTTACAGACAGGATAGATTCAAAGGCCCTGGGGTTGAAATGAACTTGCTGTATTTAATGAACAGCAAATAGGCAAGTGTGGATACAACAATGAGCTAATGGGACCATCACGAATTGAATTTGGAGAAGAAGCTGGGTCTAGATAGCATAAAACTTTGACGATCATAGTAAGAGATTTGGCTTTTACTTGGAGTGAGATCAAACAGTGTTACAGGAATTGCCTTGTATTATGTTTTTATGATTTCCCTTGGTTCTTGCCTGATCCATGACAATAGAGGCCAGAGTAAAGACTGTAAACATCTTAGAACTTACTTCAAATGTAATAACAGATGAAGGGTGATGATTATAGGATGGCAGGGTGGCAGTAGTGGCTCTGAGAGGTACTTATGATTTGTATTTTTTTGAGCTTGTATGGTATACTGGTAGGTTAGAAAGAGTAAGAGAAAAAAGAAAAATGTTTTTTGGGTACTTGGGTGGATGGTGGGTGCTATTTATTAAGTTGGGGGAAATTTGGAGTGTGGTAGATTTCAGAAATAAACCAAGAAATTAGATTGCAAGGTGAGAAGGTTTAGATTCATGTGAGAGCTACCCTCAGAGTTTCAGAGCATACAGTAGATAGTCTTGGAGCACAGAGCATACATTTATGCTTTTATCTGGATGTTTCAGTAAGAGTGGCTGGTGATTCACAGAGAAGGTGGTTATAAGTTACATGGTTTTGAAGACTGAACCCTGTAGATGTCCAATATTTACTAAAAAAGCAGACCTTCTGTTAATCTAGAAGCAGAACCAAGAAAGTCTGTGTACCACAAACCAATGCAGACAGTGTTAGAAATAGATGGACCAGTGTCATCAAACTGTATAAAAATTAGGTAAAATCAGACCTGGGAATTAATCACTTTATCAGTTCCATTGACAAAGGCAATTTAGGGTAATGATGGGGATAAAGGAATGATTAAAGTGGGTATTAGGAGAGATTAATAGGTAGGGAAAAGAAAAAAAGCCTTTATAAGCAATATTTAGTGTGAAGTTTTCCAGGAATAGAAAGTATGACAGGCAGTGAAAGGAACATGGAATCAAAAGAAATGCCTTTTCTTTTCTGCTAGGTATTTATTGAGCATTTTAAGTCAACGAGAATGAACAAATAGTGAAAAATAGTAGATAGCATGGGAGAAAATGGGGGAAAATTGTAGGAACAATGCAGTTTAGAGATCAGAACAAAAGCAATCTAGGTCACAAGTGGAGAGATCTACTAAAATAGGAGCCTGAATCTATTCACTATCTAAGAAGAGTGATGAGAGAGAAGAGTATATATGGGGTTAATAGACTTGGTGGCATGAGACTAAAGGCATTTTCTGATTGCATCTATTTTGTCAGAAAAATGAAAAGCAGGTCTCTAGTTGAAAATGAGGAGAGGAAGTGGTAACTTGCTATTTTAAGGAGCAAAGAAAAGGTGAGAAATAGTTGCTTTTGGGAAGTGGAAGAATGAATTGGCTGAGCTAATATAATAGGTGCTGTGGAGAGAGTTTCGATCATAAATTTAAAGGAAGTTTAGTCATCAAGTAAGGTAACTTCTTCAGTCTGTAGCATGAGCACAAGGAAAAGCAGCAAAAGTTGTATTTATGCAAGTTCTGGAGTTTGCAGATGATTATGAAGAAATGACTGGCACATTATAGAAGGCTAGTTGAAAAGCAACAGTGATAATAGCAGGCTGACTGAAAACTGAAATGTGCTAGAAAAGCAGTGGAAAACTGAGAGGTGGTGGAAAGCAAAATTAGAAATGAAGGTCCCAGTTGAAGAGTTGTTAGAGTGTTGAGAGTGGGGAGGTGAAAGGAAGCAGGCTATAAGAGGAAATGTCAGCACACTGAAAGCTGGAGGCTGCAGAGGAGCTTTGAGTGGTGTTTGGGTTATGGGTAAGAACAAAATCTAGGAATGATATAAGAAATGGGAACAATTAGAAGAAAGGGAGCTGGGGTATGAGACAAGGTAGCTGGAGAAGGAGACAAGATGTTGAGAAACAGTGGTAGCTGTATATTGGGTAGCTGTATATCTGCAAGAGTTAAGTATTTAAGGAGTCAATTCAGTGATGAAGTCTTGTAAACAATGAGAAGGGTTAATAAGGAGAGGGAGCTATAGCAAAGCAAAGAGTAGCATACCTTGGGGGCTATTCACTGAAAGAGCTTGGATGATTCAGGAGGTAGAAGTAGCAAGTTTTGCAATTCAGATCAAAGCTCATAACCTGTGAACCCAATCTCAGTGAAATAAGAAAGCACCTCTTCTTGAATTGGACACAAGGAAGTGACATTTCAAAGACCAGGTTAGTTTTCAGAGTAGAAGGTAAAAATGGTATATTGAACGAAGAAGATGAACTTGCAACACGAGGGTTTTATTCTTCCTCATGTTTAAATTCCAGGAGTATTTTACTTAAGAGTCTAGCAGGTCTTAGAGCTAGTCAAATTAAAGGATTTGGAGAAAAGTAGATGGAAGGCCAAGTCTTGATACATTGTTTAAGTAATGCAAATAGAAAAGCATGGTGCTATGTTCTTTTTAAAAGGGATTCTGGATGCAAATATCAATGTCCAGATTGGAAAAGTCACCTAAGTAAATTATACGTAGTGGTGCTACAGGCAGTTTTGGATGGAAACAATGCTCTAAGAATCTGCAGTAAATCCAACTCCTGATATCATGAACACCAAGAAATGAGATTGTGACAGCAATCTGAAGTTAGAAGGGAAAGGTTTGCATTTAGCGTTTCAGGATTTAGGATGCCATGGTGAACTGAGTAATCACCTTCTCTTCACCCACTTCCAATTGTATGTCTATTGCCACAAAGCCTCTAAGTGAAACCTATCTGGAGAAATCTTCTCTGTGGGTTAATTATGTTAAAGGCTTTCATGGGAGATCATTAATGTGGACCCCACATTCAATATTAAATTCTAAGTAAAGGGAGAAAATATTTCAACAAAGATTGTTATGTTAAGATGAATTTCATGGAATTACAAGGCCAAGAATATCCAAGAGAGCCAGAGGCATTCATAATCTAGGAGAGCTGTACAAAAAAGATTCTCCCCAGATTATCCAGACTGATCCTAGACACCTTGTTTAAACACTGCAGCCTCCAGATGTGTGGGAGCACAAACTTCTGTGGTTTCAACCCATGGAATTTGTAGTAATTTGTTATGATGGTGCTCACAAATTAATGCAGATGCCTAAGTAAAGCAATCGCTTGATCACTTATGTCTTAGTTACTTACATTGTTGCTGAGAAAAAAATACCTGATACCCAAAATTAAAGGAGGAAAGTTTCCTTTAGGCCACAGTTTGTAGGGGTTTCAATCCATACTTGGCCAGCTCCATGGCAGGGTGACTTCACAGACAGGAGCAATTCATAGTGGGCAGAAAACAGCTAAAGCAACAGCAGAGAGACAAGATTCTTTCTTGTCCCTTGTATTTTATGTAGGCCCCCTGCCTTTGGGTGGTTGAAACCCTCATATCCTGAATCCCAGCATTTCATCATGAATTAGTCACAAACTGTAAGTTCAGCCACATCTGAAAATCTGGTCCCCCATAACTGCATGAGGCATCAGGAAAACAAGTAGACACAAACCATAACAAACATACGTGGACACATATGACTAGTTAAGTTTTTAAAGTAGCAAATTCTCAAGGTTACCTGTGGCATCTCCTTAACCTACACTGCTTAATGAGTTGATATAAAAATAGTAATTATAATGTTGTGAGCTCTACTAATATATGATTACAATGATTTTACATTAATATATAAATGAAAAAAGTGATTGGAATAAGTGATTTATACAAGAAAAAAATAATTATGTGTGAAAGAGTACAGGGCAAGTGTTTTAGTAGATGAGATGACCTAAGGTTAATTCCCTGGTGGGGGTTAGTCTCTTTCTGAAAATGAAAAGAAGTGACTGATATTCATGGCCTTGGAGAATCAAGGAGCAAAGCTTGGCAGTTCAACCTGGCCTTATTCCATAATCTAGGATGGCTCTTAGCAATACATTGTAGAAGATAAAATAATGAATCTTTGAAAAATCTGTCTTGAGCCCTTTCCTTTTGTCCTTTTGTCTTCATGCAGCTGCCAGTGTTTTCCCCAAGACAAAAGGGAAGTTTCATAGTTTTCACTATGTAGCACAGACTGTCATGGATCTCTGCCACCTGGAATAGCTCTAGTTTCCCACTGACAGCATGATCTTTGGCCCAACTGGCAGATATTTCCTAGGATTTCTGCATAATAAGTAACAGACAAGAGCATTATTCATCGTGCTTTGATTTGTCCAATATTTGACCTCTTTTTCTCTGAAAAGCATTGTTTTAGGCATGAGTGGTAAGGAAAATACCCCATAAAACATATATTCTAGTGGATGACAAAGAAAATTATCATATGATTACATAAATTTCATCTCAGAAGACTGAAAAATATAAGGATAAAGTAGTTTGGATAAAATGATGAGAGGTAAATTCTGAGGCAGCATAGACATGTTTCACAATATATGTGAGGAATAGTATTCTAAGTAGAGAGAAGAGCAAATGAAAAGCTCTAAGGGAGAAAACCTGAAATATAATATATAAATAAAAACAGGACTATCAAGATAATAATTTGATTAGATCAATAAGCTAGAATTTTTTTTTACTGTTAAACTATTGTTTTATATTAGGGTGGAAAACTAATAAAGGTCACATAAACAGATCTATATTTCTAAATTAGAGTGACACCGTGGCCTCGTGGTGGAGAAGAGACATTAGGAAACCAGAAGGGGCTTGTGGGGAGTAGTTAGGGGACTTCTTCAGTTGTTGAAATGAGACACAACGCTGACTAGAACAAGAGTGACCACAGAGGAAGTTGTAAGAAGTATGCTGACTCAAGACTGTTAAGTAGAATTGTGATGATTGGACTTAAATGTGGAATGCAAACGAGAGGAAAAATCAAGAGTGACTTCTTGGCTTTCAGCTGAAAAACTGGATGGATGTTCATAATACTTATGAACATCCATCCAGTAGAAGAATCATAATGCAGTGCCAGTTCAGAACTGATGATTTCTGCTTCTCAACATTTAGATTGGAATGGTATTTGAAATGTTTAGATGAGATATGGCACAGACAGGAATATGGACTGATGGTCACAGAGAGATTGAAGTAGGAGCTATAACTGTTGACTAAAACTATAAATACAAGGGGCTGATAAGATAGCTCAGCCAAATAAAGCACTGCTTAGGCAAGTGCATTCAAGCTCAAGAACTGTGTTTCAATAACTGGCACCATGTGCCACACAAGCCCGATGCCCAGAGTGGGGTGAGCCAGCCAGAGTCCGGGTGTAGTGGTGCAGACCTGTGATCCCAGAGCTGGGGAGGCTCAAAGCAGGAGGATCACCACAAGTCTGAGCTGCATAGTGAGACCCTGCAACAACCAAATACATAAAACCAAACCAAAACAAAACAACAAAATAGAGAAGAGCACATCCAAAGAATGAGTTAGGGATAAAATTCCAAGGAGTGAAAAAGAAGAGGCTTAAAAACTCTTGAAAACTGTACAACAAATAAAAAGTGTAGCTGCAAAGAAAAGTATGTTTTATGCAAGATTACGGAGTATCATCTGTGAAATGATAAGAAAGGGATCAGTGGAAGTATTGAGATGATCAATGAGCCCTGCATGCATGTATATATGAAAACACTGCATTGAACCCCACTGATGCATGCAGTTAAAGAGTGCTAATAAAAAATAAGTTTGGTCCTTCCCCAGGGTGTGCTGAGATTGGGATTGAGACTGGACATGGTGGCATGCACCTATAATTCTAGCACTTGGGAGGGTGCAAACAGGAGAATCACTGCAAGTATATTCTACCTAGTGAGACTCTGAAGACAATGTACTTTTTAAAAAAATGGCTTAAAATGTACTTTAATAAGTTGATGCTATATTACTGCTCCATTTCTCAAAAAAGCTCCAAATTTAAGCTATCAGAGATAAATCAAACATGATACACCAACAAAACATGCACAGCATAACTACCCAAGGAAGACAAGGCCAAGAGCTACTGTCAAGCCTTCAGCATACTGCAACCCTACTCCCAAGATTGCCGTAGGACTATTAAGAGAAGCTGTGAACAGCAACATCATAAACACAAAAATGGCATTTCTGGGATGTCCATTCCCAATGAAAATTGGAGGCAAAGTAACACAAGATTTTTTAAAAGATACACTAAAATGAAAGTCTCTAGAAGATAATGTCTTTAGCATGTGAAAGGGTAATATATGAAATATGACAGAACCGTTCTCATGCTGTCTGTGATCTCTGTGGACATTTGCCTGAATTTTTACATGCAAGCAAATGGAGCAGCAGGGCTAAGGTCACTTGGGGGATGTTTTGTTTTTGTGGTATAAGTGGCAGTGTCTCTAGGCATGAGGGGTGTGGAAAGAAAATTAAACATGATGGACAAAAAACCCTGGAATGCTCAAGATCAACCGGACTCTAAGGGATCATCCTGTCATCGTTCTCCCAAGCCTTCAACAATTCATTGTATTTGAAATTTCAGGAATGGATCTCACAGAACCAATTAAACAAACCACACAGAATTTGTGTCTGCCCCCAGCATACTTCCTTGTAGTAGTGCAGGCAGGGAAGATCTAACTATTGGTAGGAATCCCTAACACTTTTTAAAAGTAGAATTCTGGCTAGTCTAAAAGGGCTCTTTCCTTTAATGGTTTCAGGAAACTAGACTCTGCAACTTTATTAGTATCAGCAACTTTTGCTGGGAGCAAATCCAGCTCCAGGAGCTGCACAGTTGAAAGCAGGAGGGGTTCCACCATTGCCCCAATTCCTTCCATCGCAGCAGCCTGGCCAACACATTCACTTGTTGGTGGCACCATTCCCAAGGTTCCATTGGGCATCATAGTGGCAGGTCCTGCAGAAGCCGGGGTACCAGCTGGCACCAGAGGAGAGGGCATGGCACCTCTGTTTTTATGGCTATAGTACCTCTCATAGCCATCTAGTCTATCTGTATCTCTTGTCCTTGAGCATCAAGGAAGGCTACATTGAATCCTTCCTGCTATGACCACATCATCTCTTCTTGTTGCCACTGCATTTCTTCATAGCATTTACATTCCTCTTCCTGCCTGAGGAAGTTTTGGACCTTTTGGTTATGCAGCTCTTCCATTCTCAGAAGTTCTTCTCAGTGTCTCATCAAATCCTGCCTCACCAGCATAACCTGGTGCTCTTGCTGAAGAGCAGGCTCCACCTCCATCTTCAGCTTCTAATGGGCTTCCTTGATGGTGCTGTCCACTTGATCCTGCTGCTGATTCTCCATCTCAATAAGTGCTTTCCAGCACATGGCAGATTAATATTCAAAGGAGCCAGGCTGTGCAAATCGATGTGGCTGCTTTCGTTCCTTGTGCAATTGCTGGTTCTTTATAAAAAGCTTTTCTGGAAGTCCTTCTTTGTCATCTAACTGGTCCAAAGCTGTGGTTAGTAGGAAAGACCTTTCACTGTATCTGTCTAGAGCTTTCTGTGCAGTTGACTTGCCTGAGAACTCAACAAGACCTTTTCCTGAGGGTCTCCCTTGATCATCCGCAATGACTACAGCCCCTTCCACCTGGTCAAACACAGAAAGGGCTTCTTCCGGTAGTTGGTGGACATATACTGAGAAAGGTTTTGGACTATCAGGGATGCACTATGGCAGACAAAGCACAAGCACAGTTGTTTTCCACGGAGAGGTATATTATCCAGCTCTGCCTTGGCCATCTCTGCAAGGGTTTGTTTCCAGGCAGATAAAGCCAAAGCCTTTAGCCTTATGAATGAAAACTTCTCCTCCTTCCCATATTTCTCAAATAGTTTCCTCTTTTCCTCTCTGTTATATCAGGGGGAAGATTGCCCACAAAAGGGCAGCTATATTGGGTAAATTTCTTCTTTCCTGATTTCCTAAAATTCTTTAGGTTAGTGTCAAACCTTCATTTTGACTACTATTCTGTTGCCCATTTGCAGGTATTGGTGGTGGTGGCGGCCAGCACAGCCGCTGCCACTGCTGTTGCTGCTGGAGGTGGTGACGCTGATGCTGCTTCCTTGGAGTATGGCTCCGCTTCTCCAAGTTAAAGGTCTTATTGCTCTGTATTTTTATACCCTCAACTTGACGGAAGACAGCAAAGTGCCTCCAGTCCTTCTACTTCACCAATACCAACAGTCCTCCCCGCAGAGTAAAGGGGATGCTACCCAGGCTCTGCTGTCCCGAGAAAAAGTGAAGAGCCTGTACTAAATTTTAAAAATTGCATTAATTTGGAATTGTCTTTTGGTTTTCTTCTAAACATGCTGAAATACTGAGAGAGAGTGATGCATTTATAAATATATGAACTCTGTGTATGAATAACAAGTTGTGATTAAAAAATTTGAAAATTGACATTGTTATTTATTGTTTCTGGCTTCTGAATTTCTGTGTTAAGAAACATCATGATAGGGCCAGGGAGATAGTTGGGCAGTCTAAGCACCTGCCTGACAAGCACAAGGACCTAGGTTCAGTCCCCAGTGCCATATGCCATGCCAGACCCACACTGTACCAACATTTGACATCAGGTATGGTGGTATATTCCTATAATCCCAGCACTGAGGAGGCTGAGACAGGAAGATCAGTATGAGTCTGAGATGCATAGTGAGACCCTGTACCAAATAAATAAATCTTTATAAAAAGAGAAAAGAAACATCATGATACTTAAAGAATTTATTTGTTTAGGGCAGTGGCCCTAGCAGTTTTGGAACCAAGAATTAGTTTCTGGAGTGCTGTGGTGTAGGCAATAGTCTCAGGATGACTCTAAGAAGCTCAGGACCTGAACACATCACAGGCACAGCTATGAGTAGGCCTGTGCTCCCATGAGGATCAAGTGCCTCTGCTAATCTGAAGAGGCTTGGCTCAGGAGGTAATGTGAAAGATGGGCAGTGCTTGTGAACACAAATGGAGCTTTGCTTGGTCATCCACCGCTCTCCATGTGCTATGGGGTCCAGTTGCTAATGGTCCATGGGTGCCTACTGATCTGGACCCCAGGGTGGAGGAGCCGTCATTTTGAGAATCTGGTGAAGGAGAGTAACTCATCAATGCTTTGATACTCATGGTGAGAACAGCACACAGTACAGTGCTGGGCACACAGAACAGAAGGAGTAGGACATCTGAGAAACAGATTGAAAATGAGTTTTAGAAGGTTTCCTCAAGTATAATTTTATTTATTTATTATGCATTTGCTACAGGCCTTCACCACACAGATTGAGCTCATAGTGATCTTCCTATCTCAGCCTTCCTAGTACTGGCATTGCAGGAGTGAGCCACCATGCCCCGTCTCAGAGTACCCAGGGGTGGGGCTGGTATGGCATGTAGTGCTGGGATGGAACCTTGGTCTCTGTACTTGCCTAAGCAGGTGTTCAAGTTTTAAATGATTGGTAGAATATTTTCAGGAAAAGTAGGCAAGGACTGAAGACATTAGGTTACATTTTTTACGTCTCTTGGGTCTTCCTCCTCAGTTTTTCTCTGATAGATTTTACTCACAAATAATGTGTATACTGATTAAAAGTAATCTCACATCTGTCATCTACTAATTGTGCCAGATCCCACGAAGAATAGTATGGAGATATAAAGTTCCTAGAGATTGTGTTCTGTTCTGAAGATGTTTATGATGCATTTTCAGATAGAAACAATAAATCAAGTTTCATTTATAGAGGACAGACCATGCATATGGTTCTATGCCCTGCATCATGGATCTGGAGATTTGACACAATGGGTGTCTTTGGGGACCCCAAGATCTAATAGCACATGGATACAAGCATAAACAATTAGATTTTTTCATGATGAATGATATGACAGTGTACTCTGAAAGCAAAAAGTATTAATATGTGCCCTAGGTTAGGCGAAGGATCATATAATGCATAGAACAAGTAAAGTATGAGGTCAGTCTTTCAGGAAACTTTATTTAGAAATCTATGAGTGAGATATCTGAAAGTGTAATATTCTACAAGGGTTGATGCAGAGATCTGAGAGAATAAACTGCACTATATGATTTTAAACAGACATCTAGAAAGTAAGATGAAAGTCAACATACTGAGCAAAAAAGCTGGAGAGAGTAAATTTTAGCTGAACTGTCATGCTTCATATTATCCAGAGAAGTGTGACCTTCTAACTTTTTAACAATTCTCTATCTCTCAGCAAACCTTCAAATAACATTATCTTTACTAACAGCTCCTATAAGCCCACTAGTATGCTGGAGTTCTGCTCCAGCACATCTGGATCCCAAATGGGTGTCATTAGTCATTTCAAAGCCTTTGCTTATTTTATTTATGACTTCCTCCGATAAACACAATATTCCAACATGGCATTTAATGTGAACTTTAGTCAGTGATTACTATTCAACATGTGGCCTCGAATCTGCTCTATACCCCATAGTATTTAATGAGCACTCACTCAAGCAGAATGTATTGAGCACTTGCTATGTTTGTGGAACTTTGCCAGGTGTCTCACTGTGGTGGTGTTCAGCCTTTCATATCCATTGTTTTTTTTTCATGAAGCATTACATAGCTTCCTTCAACTTTAATAACAGTTGAAATTGCAAAATTAGCATAAAGAAATACAATGGATATTTGTAGACACAATTAATTTCTAGAGAAACTCAAGGGCCTTCCTTGACCCATATATTGACAAAAAGAGAAAATAAATTTACTGTTTGATATATTATTCCATATCCTAAGTTTTTATCTTTAATCAATATTTATCAATCATTGGTTATAGGTGAACACTGATTTTATTTGTTATGTATCCATAAATTTAAGAAATAAGTATACCCTGAAATGAAGCTCATGGTTCTGGAGATTCAGATAGTAACACACACACACACACACACACACAATGAGTAAGTAAGTATCTAACATGTTTTACTGTGATAAATACAAAGATTTAAAGGAGATTGAAGTGTGATATGAGGGATGCAGTTTTATAGAATTTTATCCAGGTCAGCATTGGCTTTACTGAGCTACAGTGTTGAGCCTAAAAGGAGTTAGGAAAATGTCTGTGGGAATATCAAAGACTGCAAAACCTAAGGCTGGAATGACCTGGGAGGCTGGGGAATACAAAATTGCTTGGTAAACCACCTGGAGGAGCTTGATTTGCTAATGGTAGATGGTCAGAGAAATCATTGAGCCACAGAGAGAGGAAGGATGGAGGGAGGGGAAGAGGAAAGGAGGGAGTAGTAGAGGGAAGAAAGGAAAGAAGTAGAGATAGAGAGTAAGACAGAGACAGACACAGACACAGAGAGGGACAGAAATTCCTCATTAGCTTAACTATAAACTTCCTATTTTGGCTTATATCTCATTATCCCTCCAAAGCCTCACCCCCTTATGGGGGGCGGGTTTTTAGAGGTGGCTGGCTGTAGATCTAGGGGGTGTGATGCTGGATTAGGGTATCGACAACTAAATTTGTTTAGCATAGTTCCAGATGTGAAAAACCAGAAGCCCCACCCTAAGCGTGAGTGCTGTCAGCCATTAGGTTTGTAGCCTGAATAGAATAAAAGGGAAAGATCAGAAAGGCTGTGGGCCACAGGCTGGCTGTTTTGCTGCCTCCCCACTGCACTGCCGTGGCCTGTTTCTTGCTTACCATGCGCCTCTGCCATCTACCTTTGGAGACAGCAACCTTTGGACTGAAATATCTATAAACTATTGTCTAAGTAACCTTTCCTCTTTTAACTTGTGGGTCTCCTATATTTTTGTCCTATCAGTGAAAAATTAACTGCAGCATATCTTTCCTTGTTCCAGTGCAGAGTCCTGTGATGAAACATCGCTGGTGCCAGTAAAATCACATAAACACACGTGAATTCAAACAGGGCAGCAGATTCAGAAGCCCCCACTGGCACCCTTCTGGCAAAGCCTGAGCATGGTTTTCGAAGTTACTATGTGAACACTGAAATATCTATTCATGGCTGTAGTTTGGTTGCTTTGCAGTCCTGACTCCACCTCTTCACACACATTTTGAGACAGTTTCCTGCCTGCATCTCATTTCATCAAGCAAAGCAAGTATTTGTCCTTAAGGTTTTATGTTCATTATATTCAAAGATTCAATATATATATAATTTAAAAAGATGAATGTGGTAGTCCAATGACATTTAGGAAAGTTTGGATCAAATGATAATCCTAGTCTTGTTCAAAATAATGCATTTACCAATTGACTAGTACAGTCTTATACTGTGCCAATGGATCTTTGTGATTGGTCTACGTAGCTGCATAGAGAAAAAATTTTATTTTATTTTTAGTATAATTCTCTTTAATTTCATTGATTATAGGCACTATAGCAAGGTTGATAAGCCTCAGATGCAGAGTTTGATTGTAACCGCCAAGTATAAAATATCTGTGAGCACAAACTTGAGTTATACTTGTGTTTCCTTTTCATCTTTTGCTTTTTCTAAAAAAAAAAATTCTGACCACCCTACTAACAGGTTGAATTAATGACAGTCAGAATATACTTGTCACTAATCTTCAACCAACTTATTGACTGCAGGACATTTGATTTATCTTTAAAAAAATAAATGTTGATGTTGCTTGGTTTCTAGCTGTGCCACCCTAGACTACCAAAAGCATTATTTCTATGTGTAGTAGAGTACAATTGTGATAATCACTGCAGGCTTTAACACTAAAATGAGAGAATAACTATTTGAAAAATATTGTTGATTTCTGTGATTATATTGTCAATTTGATACTTAGCTGAGATTTCTTCTAAAATTTATAATCCAAGCAATTTTTTTCAAGACAGCTTAACTGAACTGTTTTAAGTTCACCATGTGTTTTTAAATTTAAAAACATCTTTCCCATTTAACACAATTTTTTCTTTGTTTCTATAGGTTCCTCAGACCCTCTATTTCAGTCTTGTCCAGTCTTCTATGGGGGGAATATGTTTGGGAGAAAACCAAGGTAAAAAAACAACCAAAGAAACAAAATACATTTGTTTAAATAAATAAATATAAAAAGTGTAATACAAGGGCAGGCCAGATAGCTCGGCAGATTAAAGCATCTGCTCAGGCAGACAGAGGGGATGGAGGTTTGATCCCCTAATGTGCTGTGCAGGCCCTGCTCCCAGGGTGAACTGAGATGGCTATTGAGATGGTGGTGCACACCTGTAATCCCAGCCTTTAATCCCAGATTACAGGTTAAAAAGAGGAGATCACTATGAGTTTTATCTGTGTAGTGAGACCCTGTAGACCTGTACTAAGTGCATATAAAAGAGTGTAATACAAAAAGTGTAATTTATAATTTTTTTATTCAAATAATTTTTAAGAAAGCATGCCTCATACTTAAGATTTGCAGCACATGGAAAATTCTTGCACAATTCTTTACAATGTATACATATAAATAATTTCTGAATGCACTAAAGCTTTGAAATGGGCTTGATGTTTGATCCTAATCTGTTATTTGGCTTTTTCTTTTGGCTATTGGGTAGCCACCGATGAAGAGAACACTGATACCAGGTAAGGTAAAGATAGATTGATTGTAGATGGCCTTTTTGATCTCCAGTTTTCAAGGCTGATTGTTTTCCATCTTAGGTCTGACTTTTGGAGAAAGATGGCAGTACAATTGAGTTTTTGTCCTTGTGATACCTCATGAGGCTGGCTTAGTCTACTGTCCATATTTCTGTGAGGAATCTGGCCTTCTGAGCTCTGATTAGAATCTCCAATTAGGCTCTACTCACAACATTCCAAGCCATAGGCTCACATCTCCAAGCTTTTCTAAAGTCCCTCTGAAAACTAGTTTCAAAGACTTCTAAATTATATGTTTACATATGGCCAGAGCAACAGATTCATTTAACTGGTGTCAACTTTCTGCAATAATCAATTTTTTTTTTATCACTTGGACACAATATGTTGCAATTGCAACTTAAAGTAGGAGAGGTTTGAGTTGAGTTGGAAACTGGGGAAATTTAGTCCATTGTTGGCTGAGGCGAAGGTGAAAGTACCATAGTAGAACTGTGCAGTAGAGCCACAGTACTTAGTCATGGCAACTGAGAGGCAGAGCAAAGCAATGCCAAATAAAAAGGAGCAATGAAGCAAACAGGTTGTAAGTCCACACATCCAGCACCAGCCATTCACACCCAGAAGTGTATTGCTCCAACCTCCTAGGAAACCCAAAGACAGCCACAATGACATTCCAAGGAACTTCCACTGAGATATTTTTCTCAATCAAATAGTTTATCCATTTTGTTTTTGCTTTAAAATAAATCAACCTTATTTATGAATTGCTTTCTATTGATTTTCTGATCTTTGATTTCTTTTTGTAAAATAATAATATCTTTATTATTTCATTCCTCATGATAACTTTGGGGTTTTGTTATATTTTTCCTCTAGTTTATCAAAGTTAATAGTATTATTTGAGTTTTTTAATTTTCCAATGCTGGGGATGGCCAAATAGCTCAGTGGATTAAAGCACCTGTTTAGGTAGCCGCAGGTGCACTGAGACAGTAATTGAGACTGGGCCTGGTGGCTGTTTTGTTTTGTTTTTTTAAGCAGAGCTTGCACATTTATATCTAGTAACCTAAACAACTAGTCTGAAGGTAACATCATGCAATTCAGCAACCATTGTTAAATTCTTACTACTTTGTTTAGTGCAATTTTGTATCACATTCAACGCTGTTTTATTTACTACTATTTCTTTTCTTTATTTTATTTTATTGAGAAACAAATAGCAATGAGACAGTTTCAAAACTGATTAATAGGACAGTTTTAATAATTAATACATTGTACAATATTATCTTCTTATTGATTATCCATATTACAAGAGGCAGACGGATATCCTGTCCAAACACTATTAGTACAAATCTTTCTACTCATTGAATTAAGTGAAATTAGTTGTGTATCTATCCTAACCATACAGTATATACAGACACAAATGGTCCTTCCATTGTATCCCCTTCTTTTGCTTAGTCCTGTCAGAGATAGGTATTCCATTCACATTTAAATACTATAGAACACTGACTTCAGCCAAAAAAATCCGACGTAGTCCAGCAATCCACAATAACTGGTTTATCTGCAGGACTGGCAATGTCAGAAGTTGTTAACTTGACCCTTTCATAGCTCAGCATATTAATATGGCTTTATCTTATATACCTCATTTTTATAATTTTCTTTTGGATGACTATGACCAAGATAAAGCAAGACCTATGGTGCCAGTGATGAAATACTTGAGGATCAGTGGAATAGCTTAGAAGATGCAGAGCTCTCTATGAATATACTCAGCCAACTGATCTTAGAAAAGAGCCCAAACACGCTTACTAGAAGAAAGAGAGCTTCTAGTGCTGGAAAAACTGGTTTTCAACATGCTGAAAACTAAAACTTGACCCAGTTCTAGTACTATGCACTAAGCTAAAGTATGAAGAACTTTTGAACGCTTAGAGGTGGGCAAAGTGTTCATGAACAAAAAATCAAACCGCACAGGTAATACCTGAAAGAATTAACAACTAGGACACCCTTTTATTGAGAAGTTTCTGCATGTCAAAAGAAATTACCAACAAGGTCAAAAGAAAAACCACAAATATGGAAAAAAATTGACAAATAAGTACCTAGACAAAGGTCTGCTCTCTAGAATATATAAAGAACTAAAAAAAAAAAAAATTAATGCCCCAAAATTTAAAGCCAGAAATGGGCATTTGAGGGCCTGGGGAGATGGCTCAGTGGAATAAGTGCTTGCCTGGCAAGCGGAAGGGCCTGAGTTCAATCCCTGGTTCCACCAAAAAAAAAAGCTCCTTCTTCGGCTCCGGTGTGTCCTGCAGTGTCTCGTATCTCCAGTGCAGTCTTCGGCCACTGACGGGCCCGCGCACCCCGCGAGTCATGGCGACCAAGGCTGTGTGCGTGCTGAAGGGCGATGGCCTGGTGCAGGGCACTATCCACTTCGAGCAGCAGGCACACGAGCCAGTTGTGGTAAAGGGACGAATTACAGGATTGGTTGAAGGCCAGCACGGATTCCATGTCCATCAGTTTGGCGATAACACACAAGGCTGTACCAGTGCAGGCCCGCATTTTAATCCTCTATCCAAAAAACACGATGGGCCAAAGGATGAAGAGAGGCATGTTGGAGACTTGGGCAATGTGACTGCTGGCGCAGATGGTGTGGCCCATGTGTCCATTAAGGATTCTTTGATCTCACTCTCTGGGGCGAATTCCATCATTGGCCACACGACGGTGGTCCACGAGAAACCAGATGACCTGGGCAAAGGTGGAAATGAAGAAAGTACAAAGACAGGCAATGCTGGAAGTCGTCTGGCTTGTGGTGTAATTGGGATTGCCCAGTGAACATTCCGTGCTATGTGTGTGGTCTGTGTCCTGGTCACTTGTGTCATCCTGCTAGCTGTAGAAATTCAATCTGAAAAGCATTAAACGCTGTAATCTTGAAAAAAAAAAAGAAAGAAATGGGCATTTGAGATGAACACCCACTTCTGAGAGGATGAAATTAAAAAAGCGAATAAATATATGAAAAAATGTTCCATATCACTAGGCATCCCTGAAATGCAAATTAAAACAACCCTGAGATATCATCTCACCACAGAAAGAATGGCCATCATAAACAAATCAACTAACAACAAATGTTGGAGAGCCTGTGAGGAAAACAGAACCCTTCTGTACTGCTGGTGGGAACATAGACTAGTATAACCATTATGGAAATCAGTGTAGAGACTCCTTAAAAACTGGGACTGGAAATCTCATTACAGCCAGCCATCCCCCTACTGGGAATTTTCCCAGAGGAACTGAAAATATCATATCATAGTGATATATGTGTACCTATGTTTATAGCAGCACAATATATGATAGACAAATCTTGGAAACAATCAAGATGCCCATCACATAAGGAATGCATGAGAAAGACGGGGCATTTTTAGACAGTGGAGTACTACTCAGCTAAATAGAATGATAAACTTGAAGAATTTATACTGAAGTGGATGCCACTTGATGATGTACTCATAAGTGAAACAAACCAGACTGACATGTGTAAATATCATATAGTCTCCCTAGTAGAAGAATTCAAAAGTAGAAACACAATTAAAAGGAAAGTGAGAACTTGATTAGACAATGAAAAGAGGGCAAGGAGAAAAGCTAAGAATCATGACTGGGCAAAGCCCTACATTTATATGTACAAGTGGGCAAGGCCATGATCCTGAGAACTATCAGCACATTGTTGAAACTAGCAGTTACTTGGTTGGGTTTCTACCCTGATTGACAATATATGCTGATATTTGTGAACTGAGCAACTGAACTGCAGATAGCAATGTGTAATAGTGGAGTCATGCTTGAATGCCTATCATTCTGGTCTTCTAAATACATACTGCTTTTCATGACATACCAGCAATGACCAGACTGTATCTCAAGTAAGTGTTTCATTTTTCTAATGAAAGAGTAATATATAAAAAGAAGAGACAAGAAAAACAATATGTCACAAGACTATCCTTCTATAATGTTGCATATAGTTAGATTTCTAAATTACTGTGTAAAAATGTAAATTTTTATCCATATCTTTAATATTTTTTTATTGTTTTAATTCTTTTTCCATATTCAGGATAGACTTAATGTTTACCATATCAATACTTGATGGAAAATACATGTTCCATCTTATGCTTAAGATGTTAGATATTCAGACAGATAATGAGGTTAAACCAACCTGCATATGTTGAAGGGCAATAATAAGCTTCTCTTCTAGAGAGTTATCAACCTAAATTTGCAGACAAAAATTCAGGAAAAAGAAGGATTGCACGAACAGCCAACATTGTGGCCCTAGCCTTTCAAGGTCAGTTGGGACTCAGGACATAGGAGTATCTGAACTGTAACATCATGTAACTCAGTTGTGTCCCAATTTTTCTGATCAGGAGATTATGGGGTCACAGAGGAATGTGATCAATGATGTAGTGTGTGCCTAATGAGAGTCACACGGAGAGAAAATATTCTTTGAGGCTTTCACAAAGAGCAAATTGGTCAAGAAATGGCCTTGAGTCATCCACAGGGCTGACACTGATCAAGAATCTAAAAAGTGCAATAAATGGTTTTAGGATAAGTCCTGAGGGGACTTCATTGACCTTGTCAGGTACAAAAGTTACATTTCTTGTTATATAGCTCTTGCTTTATCTTGGTGTTAACTATCCAGCAGAAAAGTATAGAATAAGGTATGAAAAATGAAGCGATATTAATATGCTGAGATGTGGAAGGCTCAAGTCATCAAATTCAGACATTGCCAGTCTTATGGATAACCCAGTACTATTGTGGACTACTGGACTATATTGGAATATTTTGCTGAATTCATATACCTACAATATTTGAATGGTAATGGAATACTCATTTAAGAAAAAAGGAGATATGAATGAAGGACCATTTTGTAACTGTATATACAAAATAGGATAGATATATAGCTGCTTTCTCTTAATTCAATAAAAAGAATGATTTGTACTAATAGTATTTGGACAGGATATCCTGTGCTATGAATGACTACTGTAAGAAAAAACATGTGCAATGTCTTAATTGTTGTAATTCTCCTACCAACTTGTTTTGAAGCTGTTTCATTGAAATTTTTGTCTCAATAAAATAAAAACAATGTAACTTCTATATCTGATAAGTTCAGTTAAGTACCCTCAAGATTTATCCTGTAACTGTATGCCACAGTTTCTCAGGATCACTGCCTAACCCACCTTTTGTGTATGGCTTTGCCCCGTCATGTTTCCCAGCATTTCTCAATGTCCTATTCTCATTATCCAATTCTCAAGTTATCACTTTCCTTTTAATTGTGTCATACTTTTCTATTTGTATTTCTACTTTTGAGTTTTTATACTAGGGAGAGTATATGATATTTATGCCTGTGGTTTATTTCACTTATGAGTATATGTTTAAGTGGTATCCATTTAAATATGCAGGCTTTGAGTTTATTGTTCTTTATAGCTGAGTAATACTCCATTATATAAAAATACCACATCTTTTTCAACCATTACTCATGTGATAGACATCTTGATTGTTTCCAAGATTTTGCTATCACAAATTGTGCTGATATAATCATAGGTATACATATATCACTATGAAATAATGTTTTCAGTTCCTCTGGGAAAATTCCCAGTAGGGGGATAGCCAGCTTGAATGGGATTTCCAGTCCTACTCTTTTGAGGAGTCTCCACACTGATCTCCACAATGGTTGTACCAGTCTACATTCCCACCAAAAGTGAAAAGGGTTTCTTTTCCCCTCAGTCCCTCCAACATTTGTTGTTGGTTGATTGCTTTATGATGACCATTCTTTCTGGACTGAAATGATATCTCAGTATTGTTTTAATTTGCATATTATAGATGGTTAGTGATGTGGAACATTTTTTCATATATTTATTCACTTCTTTAATTTTGTCCTCTGAGAATTTTGTGTTCATGTCAGATGCCCATTTCTGGATTGGGTCTTTAAATTTAGGGGTCCTAATGTTTTTGGTTTTTTATATATTCTAGAGAGCATCTTCTAATCTTTTCCATTGATCCTGTGCTCTATTTCTTTGCCAATACCCTGCTGCTTTTATCACAGTAGCTTTGTAGTATAACCTCAAGTCAAGAATTGTAACACCTCCTGACTTGTCTTTGATGGCCATGAACGCCTTTTTCATTCTAGGTTTTTTGTGGTTCTAAATAAATTTCAGGAAGGATTTTTCAACATTGGGAAGGTATGTTGGTAGCAGTTTGGTAGGAATTGTATTAAATCTGTACAACAATTTTGGGAGTATGGCCATGTTCACGATGTTGGTTCTTCCTATCCAGGGTCAGGGAACATCTTTCCATTTCTGAAATCTACTACTATCTCTTTTTTCAGAGTACTATAATTTTTCTTGAAAAGATCATTGACTTCTTTAGTTAGATGAATTCCAAGATATTTCATTTTCCATGGCACTATTGTAAAAGGTACTGTTTCTCTAATTTCCATCTCAGTGAGTTTGTTATGTACGTAGAGGAATATCATTGACTTTTGGGTATTGACTTTGAATCCTGCTCAGCTTCTGAATTTGTGTATTAATTGTAGTAGCTTCTTGGTGGAGTTTTTTGGGTCTTCCAAGTAAAGTATCATGGCATTTAAAAATATTGATAATTAAACTTCTTCTTTATCTATTTTTATTCATTTTTCTTTCTCTCTCTTGTCTAAAGGATCTACCTAATGATTCCAGAGCTATATTGAATAGGAAGGGTGATAGAGAACATTCTTCTCTTGTACCAGATCTAAGAGTAAAATAATTTATTTTTCCCCATTTAGAATTATATTAGCCATATATTTTCAGAGGACAAAATTAAAGTAGTCATAGAAGGCTTTTGTCAAACTGAAGTAGAGGCCTTCTGTTCCAGGCTTCTGTAGGACTTTGAACATGAATGAGTGTTGGACTTTGTCAAAAGCTTTTTCTGCATCAATTAAGATGATCATGTGGTTTTTAGATATCAGTCTATTAATATAGTTTATTACATTTATAGAGTTTTGAATATTGAATCCTCCTTACAACCCTAGGATGAATCCTACCTGGTCTATGTGTATATGAACTTGATGACTTGCTATATTCTATTTGCTAGGATTTTATTGAGGATTTTTATTGAGGATCTATGTTCATGAAGGAGATTGGCCTATAGTTTTCTTTAGTTGTATCTTTCCCTGGTTTTGATATCAGTATAATACTTGCCTCCAGGAATGATTTTGGGAGAACTATTTCCTTTTCAATTTCACTGAAGAATTTGAGGAGTATAGAGATTACATCTTCTATAAATTTCTTGTAGAACTCAGGTGTGAATCCATCAGGACCTGGACCTTTCTTTGTCAGCAGGCTTTTTATTACATTTTGTATTTCATTGACTGTTATTGCATTATTGAAAGTTGTTCTACTTTCTTGATTCAGTTTTGGTCATTTGTACCTTTCTAGAAATCTGTCCCTTTCTTTTGTTTTGTGAAAATAAAGAAGTTATTGATAATCTCATGAATTTCAACCGGGTCTGTGGTAATTATAACGTTTTTATTCCTTATTGCTTGCATTTGAATTTTTTCTTTTCTGTTTTTGATGAGGTTAGCTAGGGGCCTATCAATTTTATTCATCTTTGAAAGAACTAGCTTTTTGATTCACTAATTCTTTGAAATGATTTCTTAGTCTCAATTGAATTAATTTCTGCTCTAATCTTTTCAATTAATTCCCGTCTTTGGGCTCTGGTGTTAGTTTGCTATTAATTTTCTTTCTTTCTGTTTTTTTTTTTTTTTTTTTTTTGGCTGGACCAGGGATTGAGCTCAGGCCCTTGTGATTGCCAGGGAAGCACTTATTTCACTGAGCCATCTCCCCGGCCCCTTTAATTTTCTAGATGTTGGAGGTACAGCATTAGTGTGTTTACTTGTTCCCATTTTGTTTTCCTAATGTTCGAATTCACATCTAGGAAATTCCCTCTAAAAACTGCTTTCATCGCATCTCATAAATTTTGCCAAGTTGTGGTCGAATTTTCATTGAATTGTAGTTATTGTTGTATTTCTCACTTATTTTGATCTGTGATCTATTGATTGCTGAGTAGGGTGTTGTTTAGATTCCATGTATTTGGGTGTTTTTTTTCTGATTTATTTTATCCTTTATTTCCAGTTTCATCGCACTGTATTCAGATAATATATATAGGATAATTGCTGTTTCCTCTCATATACTTAAGCATTACCTATGGACTAGTATGTGTTCCATTTTAGAAAATGTCCCGTGTGCGGCTGAAAAAAAGTGTGTTCAACTATAGTTGGGTGGAACAATCTGTATATGTCCACCAAGTCCATTTTTCCAAGCTCTGGTTCAGTTCTGCTACTTCTTTGCAATTTTTTGTCTTCTTGACATATCTTTTTTGGGATAAGGGTATTTTAAAGTCTCCCATTAAGACGGTGGTATTGGATTTTAGATTTTTCATGTCCATTAAGATTTGTCTTATATAGTTGGGTCTCCCATGTTTGGAGCATAGATATTTATGATTTATATCTTCCTATTGAATTTTCCCCTAACTAGTTTATAGTGGCCTCCTTTATTTCATTTGATCATTTTTGGTTTGAAGTTGAGAGTACCTGAGAACAGGATTGCTACTCCTGCTTTTTTTTCTGAGGTGCTGGAGCTTGCAGTATTGTTTTCTATCCTTTGAGTTTCAGCCTATGGATTTCTTCATGAGTTAAGTGTGTTGCTTGTATACAGCATATAGTTGGATTTTGTTCCCTATTCCACTGTGCCATTCTATTTCTCTTAATTGGTGAACCATATATAACCATTATTGAGATGCGTTGATTTCCAATTAACATGTTATTTACCTGCTGTTATTTACTCCTTCTTTCCCTATGTTTAATTAATTAAGCCCTGTTTGCTTTCTTCCTTCTGTTCTCATTCTTGGCATTTTCGTCCCTCTCTAGAACATCTTTCTGTAGTCTATGTAGGGTTGACTTTGTCATCATGAAATTCTTTAGTTCTTTGCCATAGAATTAGTTCACTTCTCCAACATCTTGAAAGAGAGTTTTGCAGGGTATTTGTAGTCTGGGGTTGAATTTGTTTTTGTAGAAACTTGGAGTACTCTGCTACATGCTCTTCTTGCCTTCATTTTTTGTGAAGAGAAGTCGGCCATAATTCTGATGGGTTTTCCTTTGCATGTGATCTGCTTCTTTTCTTTAGTGGCTTTCAGTATATTATTCTTGTACTGGATCTCTGGGATCTTGACTATTAGATGTCTTTGTCTGTTTTTATTTGAGTTGAAGTTATTTGGAATTCTGTATGCTTCAGTTACCTGATTGTCAGATTAATTACTCATATTTGGGAAGTTTTCTGCAATTGCTTCTGCCTATATTCTTTTACATGATTTGTATTGCTTCCTTCTTGCTTATTGATGCCTATTAGTCTCATGTTGTTCTTCTTTGAATCGTCTCGCAGGTGATGAGTTTTATTTCCTGCATCCTATTCGTCTTAAAAGATCTTTTCTTACCATTTCACTAGCGTCACAAGCGTGTTCAAGATCTGAAACTCTGTCTTCCCTTTCATTTAAACAGTTTTGCAGGCTTGTGATTTTAAGTTCTTTTATATCTGTTTCACTCTGCTTCATGTGATCTATTTCATTCCTGCATTGCTCATTCAAAGAATCCGTCAATTTTTGTAATGTCCTCTATTTTTTTTTTATCAGTGTCTTTAGAAACAGTAATTAATTCTTTTATTGTAGAGTTTTTCCAGATTGGGTTTCCTCCATATGTTTCTGCATTTGATTCTTTACTTTAAATGCTGTCAATTCAGAGATTTATTTATTAATTTAAGAATTAATTCTGATCTGAGTTCCTCTATTCCTTTCTGCTGTTGTTTCTTTCTTCCAAAGCTGTTCATTCATGCATTTCAGCTGTGCTGGTATCCTCTGCATTTGTTCTGGGTTGGTTTGAGGCCTGAGATTACATTTTTCTCCTTCTCTTTTTCATTTCGCATAGCACTGTACTCTGACTTTGGTGTAGAGCTCTGGTACACTTATGGCCTTAGTACTCACTGAAATTCTGGTGCAGATCTATTGAATTTTAGTTTATCCAGGTATGACTGGTTTGGGTCTAGTTTTTGTGTTCAGGTCCTTCCTACTGCAGCACTTGGGAATAAACCTGTTGTACACTTCTGGCACTTCTGTGGCCTTAGTACTCACTGAGTACTCACTTCTGTGGCCTTA